>BMAO01029065.1:0-23080 GCA_019973975.1 Trichonephila clavata
CGATAAAAGAGTACCAGGCTTGCTTGGGAACTAAATACTGGATTTTTTCGCGCCAAGACTGACCATCTGACCGGAACATCTACTCATGCTCTTCAGCGCCCATGGTCTCGTATTCTGAGATTGACACAGTAGGCCTGGGCCCTCATGGGCTTGCGCCACTGAGTTTAGTTGAGTTTACATCATCTCGAACAGTTTTCTTTCTTTTCTGGAAATTAATTGATCGTCCTTTGTATTTAGGACTTGAAAATTCAGAAATAAGTTGACATGCTAGCTTCACAAATCAGGGGTGAAAAAATAGCTTCTCATCGACATTTAGTTGGTAAGAAGTATACTCCCCACGGCCTTATAAAGGGTTAAACATAATTCAAGCGGAATCTTCTACATTTAACCATATATGTCAGTGGTCCCCACTGACATATATGGTGCCCGTACCAGTATATGGTGCCCCCATATGCCCGTGGACCAGTCCGAGGATCTAGTGGTACCGGGCTGCCCAAGCCTGGTTTATTTACTGTGGTGTATTCATTTCGTGTTTTTGCGACTTTTTATAGAAATCACTTTATATTCCATGTTATATCACTTTATATTCCATGTTAACTCACTTTATTTTCCATGTTAAATCACTTTATATTCCTTAACTGTTTTTTACTCTGAAGGCTTATTTAAATATAATAAATTAAAATTATGAAATCAAAACGATCTAAATTATCAACAATCAACGTCCATTCTTCAGTAGGCTGCGGTAAAATTATCAAACGTTAACCGGTCCGTGGCGATAAAAGGGTTGAACAGCACTGATACATGTAGTCCACATAGATATAGCATTAGCAGAAATATTTGTTATGTACATGAACATCTAGGTTATTTTAATCAAATGACGCACATTGGAGGAATAAAGAAATGGAAAACTTGGTGCTCCCGAAAAAAACTCAATATTCCTGGAAACCTTAATGTTTAAAATAAATGTAGTAGAATATGAATAGTTTCTTAGTACGTTCACAGTATAAAACAATGTTCTGAAATCAAAAAAGAATAACGATTTTAGGGGACTAACTACACTAAAATTTAAAAATAATAATAATAATAAATTTTACTCAATGTAAACCTAGTCACGTGTTCTCTTTTAGTTATTTTTACTGATTTATTTACTAAAATAGTTTCTGAAATATATTCGTTATATTAAAGGACTTACTATTTATATATAGTACTGTAATTTTCCTGGAAAGTCATTTATATTCCTTTAATTAAAGTTTTTGGGGAAAATAACAACATATCTTACAAAATAAAATTTGAAGAATTGAAAGCAAATGCCTATGAAAACACATGGAGGTCTTCATTTTCATTTGATAAAATAAAAATTTTGTAATTTCTTCGGTATTAGTTTTATAAACGCATCAATGAGCTCATGGAAGTTAAATAATCTACTTAGATGATAACCCATTGAATTAGATATTTCTTAGAAATTGCTTTGGGAAAGGAATTTTTTGAAAACATTATTTCAATTACTGTTCGTTATAAAATTCCGTACTTATTGTGAAATTATTCTGTGTTTTACCATTTGGAAATCTCTTATGGGAATAATTTTAATTTTTGAAGTATTAATTTATCTCATTCCTAAATTATTACATAGTAAATTGCAATTCCATTATTTTTATCGATGTTTTATACAATAAACTTAATTTTATTATTATTTTAAAAGAATATTTTAATAAGCTGTTTAAGAAATATTTTATTTCAATTAATAGACTGTATATTACTGGTAATATATATATATATATATAATATATATATATATATATATATATAATTTTTTAAAATTTTAAGACAAGTAAATTCAAATGTATAAAATCATTTTCAGATATAATGTATAAAAATGGAACGGTATGTCTCATTTATGTATAAAAATAAAAACATTGGAATAAGAATTGTGTTTGTGCTCTATTAAATACTAGAAAAGTCAATTATAAACTTCTTGTTTTTGGATATCTTTGATCATTTTTATTGTAAACTAGCTGTTACCCGCGACTTCGTTCACGTAGAAATTTACAAAAAAGTGTTTTGTTCAATTCACAGATCTTACGAAAACTTAATAATTCTGTATTCCACGTTAAGTAATACATACACGCTATATATATATATAGAGAGAGAGAGAGAGTTTAATGTCATTTTTTTACTTTGTGAATCAATGTTTTGTTTTTATATTTTTGTGTTCTTTCTGCTTTTTGGTGTTTATTGTTTTATTTTTTTTATTTTCTTTGTTTTTTGTTAATTTTTGTGTGGTTTTTTTCGTATAAATTTATTGAACATCCTCTCTATATACAGTATTAAATTTGTTGAAAAATCTCTTTATATACAATATTTGGTGTACGATTTTCTTGAGCTAAAACAAAAACGCCAGTGGCATTCCTCGCACGTGAACATGCCACGTATAGTTGGCCATGTGAAAAGCAACTCTTAGTTAAATCTATGTCAACTTTGCTTAACGTTTGCCCTTGTGACTTGTTAATTGTCATAGCAAAGCTGACACTTACAGGGAATTGTAGTCTTTTGAATTCAAACGGGAAATTCGATGGTATTATGGGAATTCGTGGTATAAAGTACTATGTTACCTTTTCCGCATCCGGATATTATACGACCTTCTATAACGTTTCTTTGCAATGACACTACTCGCAACCTAGTACCATTGCAAAGTTTTGGTGGGTTTAAATTACGGAGTAGTATGATGGGAACGCCAATCTTAAGTTCTAGCTTGTGAGAAGGTAGACCAGGCACAATTATACTGTTTAAAAATTCTGTTGGATAACTAACCGTTTCATCCGGATTGCAAACTGTATTGATGGAAAGGTATGTTTGTGATTCACCAGGAAGCTTATTTAACATGCGCTGATTAAGCGCAGTAACCTGGTCGTTTATAGGTGCTAAAATGGATCTTTCACACAACCACGAATCTTCTTTTATATTGAGATTGTGAACATCATCATAAATGCTATGTTTTTAATCAAAATCTGAAATATTTTCATGAATAAAAACCTAACAATGTTTAACATCGATTTCTAATTATTATACTTAAAGTTCAGCTGTTAAATTTTAAAACAGCTTAAATATAACGAATTAAAAAAACTCACAATTAAGAAATTAAGAACAATTTGAATTATTTTAGAAACAACTACCTACGCAGTTAACTAAATAAAATAACCTAAGAGTAATTTATCAAAATCTGAAATATTTTCATGAATAAAAACCTAACAATGTTTAACATTGATTTCTAATTATTATACTTGAAGTTCAGCTGTTAAAGTTTAAAAAAGCTTAAATATAACGAATGAAAAAAACTCACAATTAAGAAATTAAGAACAATTTGAATTAAGAAAAACAGAGGTAGAAAAATGAAAGATACCTTGAAAATTATTATTCTTCGATTACAATATAAATATTAAGCAAATAATAACTATTGTTTAAATGTGACTAAAAATGTAAATAAAAAAAAAGAGAAAGGATTAAAACTTATCAATTTTTTGTTTCTTGCATTGCTTTTTGCTTATGAAGCCTTGATTTATTTTTTTTAAAAGTGCATCCGAAACAGCCGATGCTCTACTTAACTGAACAGTGTGAGATAACTATCATAAAAAAATATTATGGCACGTGTCAGCGTATTATCATGTGCGCGTAAATTTATTATGTCTCATGAAGAGCATCGGTCGCCAGTAACCAAAACAACGACTTCATTAGCTCAGCTTGGCGTTCAATTTGGCGTTCATCTTGGCATTCAGTTTCACGTTCACCCGTATAGTTTCCGTTCCCGTAAGAATACGGGAATAAAATATAGCCTATGTAGCTTTCCATTAGTGAAAGAATTTTTAAAATCGCACCAGCCGTTTCCGAGATTAGCCGGAACAAATAGACAGACAGACAGATAGACAGACAGACAAAAATTTTAAAAATTGGTTTTTTGTTATGAGTACCGTAAATACTTTTAGTGCATTAAGTAAAAAGCTGCTAATTTGAAATTACAAACAGACACTTAAATTTTATTTATATGTATAGATGGTATTTTTCGTTGTAATTATTCATTTGGATTTTAAGATCAAATTTTCGTTCTCAAATAATAATTTTTATGATTAAATGACAAAATATCATTATAAAAATTTATTTTAATTTCTAATAAATATATATATATATATATATATATATATAATTTTTTAAAATTTTAAGACAAGTAAATTCAAATGTATAAAATCATTTTCAGATATAATGTATAAAAATGGAAAAGAACGGTATGTCTGATTTATGTATAAAAATAAAAACATTGGAATAAGAATTGTGCTTGTGCTCTATTAAATACTAGAAAAGTCAATTATAAACTTCTTGTTTTTGGATATCTTTGATCATTTTTATTGTAAATGGTATTTTTCGTTGTAATTATTCATTTGGATTTTAAGATCAAATTTTCGTTCTCAAATAATAATTTTTATGATTAAATGACAAAATATCATTATAAAAATTTATTTTAATTTCTTATTTATATATGAATTGTTAAACAGTATGAGTTATTTCAAATTATTTTCTTTTCTATAGATGTTTTTTATACAAACTTTAGGCATTGAAATTTTATTTAATACTTTCCAAGTACTTAGAAATAATTTTGTGTTTTAATGAATCAATACTATACATATAGTCATATTCTCATTTAATTATATATTAATAATTAGTATTAATAATTATATATATATATATATAGCTGAGTAATTGTTTATTTATTCAGTTCAGGATTGATTTTTTTTATAATTAGATATTAAACAATTTATAGAGGTTAACATATTAATATATTTGAGTACTGATTCTTGAATACTGATTTTTTTGAACAGTTGGTTTGTTTACATTTGATTTTTGAATTGTCTGATAAAAACTGATTTACATAGTAGTTAATTACCAATTTATTTTGGTTAATCATATTTATTGAATTGAGCATTTATTTTTTAAATACGAAATTAGAATATTTTATTAATGAATAAGGTTAATATAAATTAATATGTTTCAGTTTAAGTGAATCAAACCTTAATCCCTAAGACTTTCAATAATGAGGCAAATGAATTATTGTAAGCATATTTATTTTTTCTTCAACCATATACAATATCGTTCCATATAAATAAATATAAAATATAAATAAATAAGTACCAAATATTAGACAGTTCAGAAGATAGTTGTTCCTAAATTGCTCCAAAAGCGTAAAAGACACACGGACTAATGAAAAAGAGGGAGAGAACCACTCCGGCATGCATTGTGCATTAGACGAGCTCAACACTTCCTACGATTTCA
The DNA here is from genome assembly GCA_019973975.1 of Trichonephila clavata. Taxonomy (NCBI): domain Eukaryota; kingdom Metazoa; phylum Arthropoda; class Arachnida; order Araneae; family Nephilidae; genus Trichonephila; species Trichonephila clavata. The sequence goes on from BMAO01029065.1 coordinate 5,317, forward strand.
TTCGAAGGAAAATCCAAGCAAATATATATAATATATAAACTAGAGGGCTCATACCGACTAGATGAGCACGAACAATGATGGTTTCATTCGTACTTTGTAGCAGGGATCATTTGCTGCTGTGGAAAGGCAGGATCCCAATAATTTAGCTTGGCAATTATATTCTTAGAAGGTGTCAAACACCTTCATCAAGAAAGGACTGAAACAGGAAAATCCAACTACTTTCAGTAGCTTATCTACGGAAGTGGAATCCAAGAAGACCATCGAAGTCGTGAAGGCCCTTCTGGAGGATGTCAGCCCTTCTGTGATGATGGCCATGGTGGTGATGACCATGATGATGACCATGGTGGTGACCGTGGTGGTGGCCGTGATGATGTCCATGATGGTGTCCGTGATGGTGTCCATGGTGGTGTCCGTGGTGGTGTCCATGATGGTGTCCATGATGGTGTCCGTGGTGGTGTCCATGATGGTGTCCGTGGTGGTGTCCGTGGTGGTGTCCATGATGGTGTCCGTGGTGGTGTCCATGGTGATGACCGTGGTGGTGTCCGTGGTGGTGGTGGTGTCCATGATGATGGTGATGTCCGTGGTGGTGTCCATGGTGGTGTCCGTGGTGGTGATGGTGTCCGTGGTGGTGTCCATGATGATGTCCGTGGTGGTGGGCATGGTGATGTCCGTGGTGGTGTCCGTGATGGTGGTGATGTCCGTGGTGGTGTCCGTGATGGTGGTGGTGTCCATGGTGGTGTCCATGGTGGTGTCCGTGGTGGTGGTGGTGTCCATGATGATGTCCGTGGTGGTGGGCATGGTGATGTCCGTGATGATGTCCGTGATGGTGGTGGTGTCCATGATGATGTCCATGATGGTGATGATGTCCATGGTGGTGTCCATGATGATGAGCATGATGATGACCGTGATGATGGCCGTGATGATGGTGATGTCCATGATGATGTCCATGGTGATGGTGGTGACCATGATGATGACCATGGTGATGACCATGGTGATGAGCGTGATGATGTCCGTGGTGATGACCATGTTTATGATCGTGACCGTGATGGTGATGATGACCATGCTTATGATGGTGATCATGACCGTGCTTGTGGTGATGTCCGTGTTTGTGGTGGTGTCCGTGGTCATGCTTGTGATGGTGGTGATGATGATGATGGTGATGATGCTCACTCTTGTCTTTTACCACAATAACTTCCTTTCTGTAATATAAAATTTTATATCATTGAATTACTGAAGTTTCATTTTGAAGGATTCATGCTTAATGTAAAATTTTTATAATTAATTATTAAATTTAATATTTTTTTTTCTTAAGAACAATATTTTTAATGTTTATGAATACTGTTTATTAGCATAGTGGTATTGTTTGAAGTTTTTTTAAAGCATTAAAAATCAAAAAGTATAACTCTAAAGGAAATGAATTGTAAAATAGGATATTTTCCTTAATCTCTTTAATTAAATTTATTAGTATTTGAATTTACCATTAAACCTGAATTTGTAATAAACTTGAGTTTTCTTACCCATGATGATGAGGTTCCGGTTCCGGTTCAGGTTCGGCTGCTACGTAGCAGACTGCAGCCACTACCAGCAACAAGCAAAGCTTGACAGCGATAGCCATCTAAAAAGAGAATTACCGCATATACTTTTCTGATGCAAATTAATTTGAGAGAGTAAATAATTGCTGAAAATACTTTAGCTCTTAATATATTATTTAGTATTTATTGATGTGTTGATATATGCTTAATAGCCTACAACTTACTGAAACTGATCACGAGATTGCTCATATTTTTGGCTTATCTTGAATATCAGTGTTATTTTCAGATAACTCATGAAATTTAGGAAAGGAGATTTGGAATCACAAATCGATTATTTTTTCCCCCATGTAATTCCTATTATCATCCAATAACCAATTCAGGTCATCAAATGGTTAAATCATTGACATGCAGTATGGGAAGCGATTTAGAAAGTGAGAACAAAATGGTTCAAGATGATTACTCTTGTGAAACGGCTCCTTTCACTTTTCTGAATTTACATTTACGGTTACTTTTCCGCATGAGTAGTTAATAGAAAGCAATGTGGTGGTGTCGGTACAATTCGTCACGTTCCACTGATGCTTTTTTAAAACATACAAAAACGATATCTCCAAACTTAACCGGAAGTGTAAACTGTCATTAAGTGTCAGTTTGACTGCCTTTAGAGACACTATGTAGGAAATGGATTTCAAATTAGGTGTAAATTGAAAACGGAAGGTTTTGAAGAGAATAATGATATGCATGAGTGATAGGCTGAAGGTTTGTTTTAATTGATAGGTTATAGTTAATCATTTTCTTGTTGTCTTACTATGACTGTTATGTTTTTGAGAACGTTTGATTGTTGGTATTATGACTGATTCATAAATAATTACTGCGTGGTGTGAAATGAAAATTAAGGTTACTGAGTCTGAGTCTATAAAAAATTGTTGGTTAGTTCTTTCTCGTGAAAACAGTTCAAGCGTCATCACTTGATAACTATTTCTGCTGTGAAATAACGTAATTAACTTACTATACCAGTTTAAATCTCTTTCTGTTTAATAGTTATCGCTAGGAAGTACTTAAGCCTTAAATGAGGAAAAAACTTAATTATTTGTACAGAAACTGCTTGGATTTTTTAAAAATGTTTAACGCTCTTTTCTTTGACACAAACGAAATATAACTAATCAAGGAGTAAGTAAAGCAATTGAAATTTACAATAGTCACTATTTAACTCTTAAACGCTTATGATACTCAAAAATTATTTAAATAACTTAGTATCATGAAAAATCATTTCTTTTATAAATACAGACAAATACATTTTTAACTTTTTAAAACCTGAGCATAATTAAACTCATTATATTTAATACATGACTTTAGAATTTAATAATTACTGATTAATATTAAAAGCTTCATGGCTAATATCCAGAATATTCTAAATATGAATTGTATGCTAATAATGAAATATATTATATAGATTGAATATTTTTTTAAATATTCGAACTAGGAAAAACACATCCTGGATAGCAAAAATAACTATAATAAAATATTAAATTCATAATTTTGGATATAGTGATGAATTATCAGAAACTACTTAGCAAATTTAGTGGTTGTTTTAGAAATATTTAAAAATACGTCTTTCTAATTGTATCTAAATATAATTGCATTAATATTTATACTGAAAACATATAAAAATAAGGAAAAAAATTGATTCCAAATTGCTAAAACATTTAATTACTTTTAGTGTATTCTAACAGTTTTAAGATGCTTTATACTATCAACCTTATCTCAAATGATAATGTCGCTTTAAATTATATAATCCATAATATAAATGATAATGTTGTTAACTTTTAATAATACCTCAGATTTAATAGTTACTTTCAAGAGAGCAATTTTCTTTAAATATTTACTCTACAGAATGTTATATTAATAGCGGATTTATATTAAAACTTAAATTCTATATTTTAAAATTTCTTAATTGCATTATATGTAGTTAAATTTAATTCTATTTAAATTAAAATATTTAAGAGTTAATTATACGATAAGTGAATAAGAAACCAAACTCTTAAGTAATTAAGCACGTTTTTATTAGTTATTTAAATTAAATATGTACATACTTATGTTCTAAGAAATTTCTAATATATACATGCATTAGAATATTTACAAATATTTTTGTTACATATTACAGATATTCGAAATCTGAATAATATATTCAAAAGTTTAGGATATTCTAAAGATTAATTTAATTTATTAAATTATCTAGCCATGAATTGTTAAGATAAATTTGAATTCATAAGTAAAACAAGTTTATAATGCTATAAAAGACAATTAATTTACTATATTAAACATCCAAATGCTGATTAATTCATTAGTTAGGCAAAATTATATTTAAATTTATATTTTAGTAACCGAACTATTAAATTATTGTATTTATATAAATATTGAAAATAATACTTAATAGTAAAATGGTTTTGATTATATTGTATATATTACTTTTTCTTTAATATAGTTTGTAAAAGGCAAAGTGTTATATTACTTTAGGTAGAAAACTATTTTCTTAGATTAAGTAGTATAATATCTGAGAGTTAACTAAAGAAATTTTAAATGAACTATAAACGAAGGTATACTTGACCAAATTGTCCAAGTGCAAATAAATCCAAAGAGCTAGTAAACACACCTTTTATAAGACGAGGTATCAGGTGAGAGAAAACTAGAGAACTGATTGTTTATCGAACCCAAAGGTTCTCTGCCTAATCTGGCCAAAGGTTCGAGTATATATACCCCGGGATTCTAAACTTCCTACAAGAAAAGGTGCATGGTGTGTCATGCATCTCAAAATTCCACATTTCCTCCAAGTATCAGCCATGACACGGTTGGCCACATTTTAGAAGAAGAGATATCTATAGGAAGCAACGCAGCCACATTGGAGAATTAGAAAAATTAAATAATCCAATGAAAAAAGAAAGAAAAAAATCACTTTGATTTTAATTTCCTTAACCCCTACTCACTTCCGTTTACTTTTGTTACACTTTATTGGTAGTTTGTGTCAATGCTGAAAGTCATGTACCATTGCATTTTGAGTTTTTTCGTTTCGTGTTGGTTATTAAATTAATATGGCAGTGTCAAGCGGAACTTAGGTGGGACATCTCTGTGTGAAAACAAATTAGGTAGTTTCTCTAACTTCTTCATTAAATGTTTCAAATTGTCACAACTAGGGTTTTGTGTTAAGTTGCTTAATCAGAACGTTTAGCTCATTTAGTAAGTATCCTTGATGGCAATCTCTTTCGTTTAGAGTTAAAAGAATGTTATGTTACGCACGATTGGTATGTATGTAGTACAATGGAATAATTTGCAGTTACAGTTCAATTGCTGAAATTAAACCTCTTATCTTAAAATTAAAATGATATAAAATTTATAAATAAAATAACAGAAGGTTAGAAATGCGTTAAATTTTTATTTTATAGAATGTTTTAATACATAGTAAGTATTGAAAAGTAAGACAGACATTGAATTATATATTTTGTTGTCTTAAAATTAGCGTTAAAGTTTGACTATAATGTCTTACAAATATAGTTCTGATAATCAAAATTTGTTTATTTTAAGATGAACTTTAATTCTAGAACAGAACTCCTCAAACTTTTAATATTTGCGACCCAATATTCAACCTTAATTTTCATCCTCCCTCCATACAAATAATAATGTATTGAATTCAATAATACTATACTTTGACGCTAAAACTGGAATATGGCGTTTTCTTAAGTGCCACGCGCGTGTGTAAACTTCTCGCTCATCCAAAGCGTTGATTGCTCCGTACGTACGTCTTTCCGAAGTACGATCTTTTCTGTGCACTTCTATCTATAAAATTTTTCCAAGGGTTTTAAATGCATTAAAAAGATTTATAGTGCTTGCGAAGGATTTATTTATTTAGAGGATTTGCTTATTTTTATTTCTTTTCTTCCCTTCCGCCCCCCAAAAAACACCGCATACGCGTCCCTACGAGGCCAACTGTGGCATTGGCGAGTGAATCGCGTAACTTTTAATCGGCATTCAAGGGATTTATTATAAATCGTACAAATTATAAAGATTAGTGTTAATTTTTCCATATAATTTTATATATAACAAGACCACGCGGTCACATTAAATTTGTTCTTAAATTAGTATTGATAAATTAATTATAAAATACATTGTGTAGAACTGATACATTTATAAGTGCATTATATCAGTGTAAATGTGTATTTTATTTTTTATTACGTAAGAATGTATTTTGTTTGTATACTTTCAGAAAAAAAAATTTCTTTAAATAAACTTTTGCTTTCAATTTTCTATTATGCTAACAACCCCCTCGTAGAATTATCACGCCCCCTCCCCTTAAAGGGGCCACGCAGTTTGAGAAACGCTGTTCTAGCAAATAGATTTCATAGAAATCAAATTTAATTAATATCTTCTCTAATACGATATATGATGTCATTCGTATAATGATGTTTATTTAAAAAATATGTAACATAATGTATATATAATTTAATTTTAATATCTTAGCACCACAAACGTACAGTAGGTTAAGATATACATCTTGTCTTAAGAAAATTATCAGGTGTTACAAGGGGGCTGCATAATAGCCAAAATTACAAATGGTAAAAAGCTTCAATCCAAAAACTGTATGCATATGCACTAGGTATAAAATAATAAATATTAGGAAATTGTGTCTAAATAGTAATTACTTAATTAAATTATAAATTACTTTTTAAACTACAGGCTTTTAAAATTTGCAAGTATTGTTCTTGAGTTATTTTTATCTAATCTATACTCTTGAGGACTTTCTTTTCTCTCTCACAAAAAAAATCTAGAATTAATTATTCATACAGTCGGACACCGATTTACCGAACCCCTATATGACGAATTTTATGATTTAACGAATTTTTCTGTGTTTCTCCGATTAAAATGAAGGTAAAATCCTTATTAAACGAATAATAAAACTCTAATTAACGAATTATTTTGGAGGCTGAAATTTTTTTTAGTAGTTTGCATTAGAAAAAAATTAGATTTTTTTTTTCAAATGACATGTATTTTTGTCCGAAGCAGAAACTCTTTTCTTGTGAACTGCAAATTTCGATGGGAAAGGATGCAAAGCATTTTTTGTCCTTACAGGTGCAAATTAGTCATGTGTGTAACCTATCGTGTGAGTTTTGCATAGGACAGGAAATTCCTTTCCCACTCCACAATGCAGGGGATATTTTAAATTGTCAATGACGATGTTACATTTGATGGCAAATTGTCTGTCTATTGTTGATTTGTTTCAGCCAATGAATAGCGATTGACGTAAATGACGCACAATATTTTCTTCTATGCTTAAAGTTACGAAAAAAATCCTTTCGAGTCAGAAATTCAAAAGATTTTCAAACATCTGTTAATCGGTATTTCATAATTTTCAATTAACTGGCGCGTAATAATTAATTTACTAATAGTATTTATAGCTGTTTTAAATAAGAAATGTGTTATTTCAACAATGGATATTTTTTGAGTAGTTGCTTATTATAGGATTTCCAAAAGGGAAGGTAAAGTATTTGCATTTTGTTTTGACCCTATATAACGAATAACCCAGAAATAACGAACAAAGTATATATATATATATATCCTCGCGAAAAATTCCTCACGGCAAGGGCTAGTTTTTACGCCTATCTTTAGCCGTAGTTTTGAGCACGATACAGGTGACAATTACGACCCAGGCTCAGTTCCAGCAGAGTTTTGAGGGAAAACACCCTGGGGGATCAGAGGCCTCTCATATTTTCCCCCTTTTCACGAACCTCACGAGAGGACTTGCAGCTATTTAGATTGCCCCCCTGCCACACAGGTGCTATACATTCACAAACATCCTTGTTTTCTCCGGGATTCCAACCGAGGGGCATTATTAGTTAACTTCAGTAACCACCATACCAGATGGGAGGTTGGAATCAAAGTACAAATACTTGGTATTCCTGAAGGTTGGTTGAGATATACTTGGCTAGGAAGCAATAAAAATTACTTACAGGGTGATATGAATTCATCAAATTATTAGAAAACAAATTTATTTAATAATTTTAAAAAATTTTCAATTAATGTATCTTTTTCCTTAACACAGATTTTAATTTTAATAGTGTAACAATTTTTTACTAAAATTTCATTAATGTCAACTGCATAGATCCTGCTTATAAAATACCTATTATTAACAATGCAGGAAAACTAGTCACAAACAAATATTTTAATTTAAAACTTATGTGTTATTCAAAGCGCATTCAATTCTATCCTACGTTATTTTGAGCAGGCCAAATCTTAAACATTGTTGTTAAACTATTCACAAGCTATTTCTGTTATTTATTTATAAATGGAATTATTAATTACAACAAAAAATAATTTTTAAAGAAACTTTAAAACGTCGAAAATGTTAAAACCGTAGTTTTCTCTTGTTATTAGTTTGATATTGCAATATTTGGAATATAAAAAGTTAATCGCATGTAAAAATTTATTTTGTTTAGACCGAGACTTATTGAAAAAACATATGTAAAAAGTAAAAACTACAAATAATATCAGACCTAATAAAAATAATTTAATTCAGACTAAGAAATAACTGATGAGGCCATATTGCAACAATATTGACTGAAATAGGTCAGTATTAGATGAGTAAGAAATAATCGGTGTTTACAATTGATCACTTAGTGTGTTTTTGAAATTTATGCGTTATTCATGTAATTGATATCTTTCTCGATCAATATGAAATAATTTTTCAAATGCAAACAATGAAACTGTGTTATTGAAATACACATTTCGGGGGGTACTTTGTCAAACTAAACGTAAGCAATTTCAGATTAATTAAGTATGCAAAAACTTTTTTTTAAATAAAATCAATTAGCCAATACCAATTTATTACAAAATCGAACAGCTTCACGGAATGCTAACTCTGAAGTCCATTAAAGTGAATTGGCTTTTAGTGGATGAGCTGTAAGAAGTGCATGGGTAATGTATTTGAAGTTCGTTAAATTTACTCTTTTTATAGTTTAATATTTAAAAAAAAAAATTTAAAAAAACTAAATTTTTAAGGCAGTTACAAAAATGGAACATTTTGCTGAATGATTGTAAAGTATAATTCAATAATTAATTTTGAAATTTGTTTGCTCTTGTATGTGGTATATCTTGTCTGTCGGTCAAAAATTAAATTTGAAAACTTCTCTGTCTACCGGTTATTTATGAATGTGTTCTTTAACAGTTTAATACATTACAAAAATCTGCTTATAGAATTTTTTGCAACCTACAACAGAGATCGACTTTAGGAAATGGTAATATTCTAAGAAAACGCTTCTCTCTATGTTTTGAAAACGAATTGGAATAGATAATTTGAAACTAAAAAAAAATGTAAATATATTGGTTTAACTCTCTATTTAATATCAAATAAAAATTCTGATTTCCGTTTGTTAATTATACATTTAGTTATTAAATTAAGGAAATAAAATTCAATTTATTGTATTCGTAGTATATTTCAATTCTATAAATGAAATATCTGGTTAATTGGATCGCGCATTGCCTAATATTTTATAATAAATGTGGTTATTTTGATAATAAACCCTGTTAGTATTTATTCTCTTTATTCTCGTAGTAGTGTACTGTTTAAGTAACAAACAGGTTAAACTATCTATCGATTATTTTAAAGGAATACGAAATTTATTGAGTATTGAAAAAATTATTTAATTTCTCGATTTTATCATAAAACTGAAAATACAAAATCGAATTTTACAACATTATTTGTGAATTCGGCTCTCCCCACTAAACGTTCACTTTTGAAAAACGTATTAAGTGTTTTATTTCCTTAAAATAATGCATTAAATTTAGTAAAATAATTTTAAAAGAGTTATTTTGAAGTTAAGATGTTTCGTTACAAATGTGTTTATGTTCTCAACATTTAAATAATATACCTTTATTTCTTGTCATAATGAAACTTTGATTGTTTCGCAAATGGGTTTAAAATTTTTCCCTAGATGTTTGGTGTTAAATATGTATTAAAAACTTGAATTATATCTATATAGCAATATATTTTTAAATATTACTGTGCTTAAAAAAGTTGGAATTCTATAAGAAAGAGAATTAAATATAATTTTTTTTTACGAAAACAAAAAAGAAAAAGAAAAGAAAGGAAGAAAGTAGTCATAAAAATGTTATGTCACGCAATTTTTAAGAGAGTCACCTTTTGCATACATAGTGATTATATATCCTATAATTTTTTAAAAGCCAAACGCGCTATAAGTTATAATAAATAAGCTATAGGAAACGTTTTTTTAAATAAATAACTGATTAAATAATCAAGAATATTTTATTATTTATTTTATCAAGTGTGCAGTGAATTCCACTCTTAAATTACAATTTAAGTATATAACATGCTAAATCAAGGGAAATATTTTTCGAATTTTCTAGTCATACACCTATTGTTATATTGTGGCTATTCCACTTTGATTTGCACTGTTTGGCTATATTTCTTACATATCGTTTAGTACTGTTAGGATTATAGCACTTAATATACATCAGAGCGTGTATAGTATGTACAGTATTGAACGGTGCAAAACCTTTTTTATTTTTGTAATGACATTAGAATTATTTCTTATTTTATTTGAAAACAAACAAACATTATTGGAAATTAAGATCTTTTCAAATTTTTGACTCAAAAACTAACAATTTTGAATAATTAACCTCTTTAAATATCAATTAGTAATCTTTTGCTGACTCTTTGGACTAAAAAAATACGCAAATAAAGGATTCTTAATAATTAATCAAACAAGGAAAATAAAACAAAAAAAATTCCAAAAAACTCTTCGCCAGATATAATTATTATCCACTTTTACTGCAATTCTTTAGTTATTGAGTGATAATGTTATTAGTAATTATAGCATTATTAATAAATTTTTTAGAGATGTCTGGTAATTAATAAAACCCAAGTAGGAACATAGATAAAAAAAATTAATTCAAACACATGAAAATAATGCAGCGCTTCTTTACAAAAGAACTATATCAATTCAAATAAAACTAAGTGCAAAAAAGGGAATTAATCTCAATTCTAGTGAAACTAACTTAATTGGAACTAACAGTACAAGTGGAACTTGAAACCACCAACCATGATTAACTGCATTTCCTGAATTCATTTTTTGTTCCTTTATTTTTTATTTCCTTTTCTTTTCATTGTCTAATTTTTTTGTTGCCGATTCTTGAGCTGTAACACGAGAAAGTTTTGCGTTTGTTATTTAAGAGGATTAGTTTTCCTTAGGTGTTAAATATTCTTTCTGGTGTTCTAATCTGTTTGTAGTTTTCCTCTTGTGGTATGCAGAAACATGATGATGCAAATTTAATTCGTGTTTTACCTCACTGATCGGATTTGGAGACATGAAAAATTAGTCTTTAATAGTCTTTTACTATTTTTTTAGATGTAAAAAGATATGCATGGAAGATTTTTTAGTTACAAAATTCACCGTTAATTTGATCAAAATTTAAGCATTTTCATAAATTTTTTATAGTTGAGTGCTTTTTTATTCTAAAAATTAAAGAGAGAGTTTTTATATTTTCAAAAGGATCTCATTTTTGTCTTTTGTGCATTGTCTTTATGAAACAAAATCATTAAATCCTTTGGGATATATTTATCTGCAGACATCGTACTTGATTTTTAATAATATGATTTAAATAATTGATGCTATACGTTTATTTATTTTTTTGTTATAAAATAATTTTCCTCTCTTTCTTTTAGCTTATTTTTCATTAACTTAATAAAATTTTAAATAGCTGTTTGGAAGCGGAATTTTTAAATTAAATTAAAATATAGTATAAGAAATTTCTTAAGGTACAATAAAAATACAATTGTTTATCATATATTTACTCATTTACTTTGCGTTTTCATATTCAATCAGCCTATCCATGTGCACTGGATATTTGTAATTGTATTGATAATATCAATACCAATGTATCAAAGCAAGAATTAAAAGATTCTATTTGTTGTGAATTTATCAAAGGCTTTTCCCATACAAATGATTATCATAGTAAACAGAAACTTTAACAGTATTTTTGTAATGAAAATGAAGGCGTATATTATGTGATTATATAAATCGTACATAAATTGAGCTAAAATTTTATAAACTAATTGATGTGAATTTTCAGATATTTAAATGTGAGTGACTTAATGCCAGTATATAAAAGGATATTCAGATATTTTCAGAGTTAAATTGCTTTAAAACAGACAATAAAGAACATTTGACGTCTTTTCCAATGGAACTCGCATTAATTTATGACGTACAATTATTCAATTTTTGCAGTGCAAAAAATGAATAGCGATTCAAAATAATTCTCTATTAATAGATACATCAAATATTTACTTCTCATAGTGTATATTTTTAAAACAGATTTACTCATTTCTATTAGTCTTAGAATTGTAATATAGCTCATTGAATCATTTTAACCCTTTATTCTCTCTCTCTCACTAACACGCACACATATATACTATATGTATGTGAATTAAGCGTCAAAAGATTTCGATGTGTTGTACTGTTATATTTGTGCGTGTGAGTGTGCGTGCGTGTGTGTTATTTACGTTTGCTAATATTTTTTATATTTCCTCCTTTTGTAAGCACCATTTTTTTTAATTACATCTATAACTCTTTAGTAGAACTTAAAATAGTAGTTATCAAAATTTCAAAGAATTCATTACCATTACATTCTATGTATTGCTATTCAATATAAATTCTATTATATTACGATTATATTCCTATTCAGCGCTCATTTTGTTAATTTTTCATATTTTATTAATTTATTTTTCGTCTTTGGGGCCATATCTTTAGTTAAATACTGGGTACTTTCTCTTCCTTGATTTTACTTATTCATTTTAAAACTTTTTTTTTGTGCATCATAACGTATTATTTTTATTTATGCATTAGTGTTTTTTCTTGTTCCTGAATCATTACAGAAAAATGTAATTACTCTCACATTTTTGTTATCAATAATTCTTAAATTATAATACTTGCTTTTCCTCATTTGAAAAATGATTAAATTATTAATTATTCAATTTATTAACTGGTTCAGTTTATTTAATTGCATCATATTTATTTAACAATTATTATCGGCTCATAAATGATTTCAGACTGTAATAGTTTAAAAATGTTTTTTTTTAAAGAATAAAGCTGAGTGTGGTATTTGCGAAATTTGATGTCATTAAAAGCAGCTTAAATATATCATTAAGTGAAAGCAAGTCATATGTGTAAAATAAAATGCGAATATGTTTTTATTTCTATAAAAAGAAATATTTATGAGAAAAATTAGCCGAAATAAAAAAATTTAATGTAATTATTTATTTTAGATACAAAATGTTATTCTTAAGCTTTTAATTAGTCTACACGCTTTTCAGCTATCCCATTTCCTTTCTATGTTTTTATGTAATAAATAAAACCTATCTCATTAGTCATAAAACACTATTACCAAGCAAAAAAGTGTCTCATTGCAAATGTATCTAAAACTTTAATTAGTTCCTGGAGTGGAAGTTTATTTCTTATTGCCGTTTAGTTACAATTTTATTTGAACTAATTTTTTCATTTAAACTAGAAGTAAACTTATTTAACGATAAAAACTTGTGAGAAAGAACTACTTGAAATATTGAGAATGAGATTAACTAATTTTAATTTAATTATGAAAGAAATAGAAGCTATGTTTATTTAAATTTTTAATTTGTTGGGATTATCTTATAAAAATACAGGAAATATCATACGGAATAAAAATCATACAATTTCCAGTAAGATATACTAGCATTAAACATATCTATAACGCGAGATTACTTTATGAAATCAAAATAATATTTGAACTTGAAAATACTCCTAGATTATATATCCTTTTTTATAATAAATATGTTCACAGAGCTATATGGATAAGAGTTTATTATTATCCAATCATGCACAGTATACGAGGGTTTTTTTTAAGTAAGGTCCGTTTGTTTTTAAAAAATAATGACAATATTTTGTTTCAAAAAACCTTTATTTTAGGATTGTACATACGTTTGCCTATTTTTCTACATAGTTGCTGAGTTTATTAATGCACTAGTCATTCCTTCAGAACTACGTTTTGAAAACCCTCTTCAAAGAAGTCTGCCGCCTGGTCGGACAGCCAAGAGTTCACAAACGTTTTCACTTCTTCGTTGTCGCTGAAGGGCTTCTCGCCAATACTGTGTTTGAGGTATCGGAAAAGGTGGAAATCGCTGGGAGCAAGGTAGGGCTGTATGGTGCATGGTCCAAAACCTCCCAGCCAAAAGATTCTATTAAGTCTCGAGTCGTTCGAGAAGTGTGAGTCTCTCATTTTTAAACTTCCTCACCCATTTTAGAAATTTGCTGTCACTCACTGCTTCAGTGCCATAAGCTTTTGTTATCTGGCGATGAATGTCTGCAACCGGCATGTTTCTCGCAGTCAAAAAATCAGATAACAGACCTATCTCCCACTTGACGTGCGATTAAATCACCTTAGACATTTTAAAGACGCACAGAGAAACTTACACGACTGCTACAGAGCTGGAAATGGCGCGAGTGTGTTCGCAAAGGATGCTGGTCAGTGACGCAGAGACTCTTTGTGGCGCACGCGTGAATTAGGGAACCATACGCGCCAACTAACCTTAATTAAAAAAATGGCCCTCGTATTAGGAACAATGGTGATTAGCTACATTTTAAACCACTGATGAATCAATATAATTTGAGTAGAGAAATACCACAGCGATAGAAGGGACGGAGTGATAACCGCATAAGTCGAACACGAAACACCTAAGTCGAGATATGATTTCTTAAATGTAGACAAAAAATTATTCTTCGTTTGAGGTTGGAGATGAATGAAAATAATACACTGCTGGCCACCGTAAATGCAACACCCTGAAGGAAGCTCGCAAATAACATGAAATTTACAACATGCATTAGTTGAGGTGAGATATGCAAATTATTAGAATTTCAGCGCGGACGCACATCACGCAAGCCTGTGGGGCCACCTCAAAGCGCTATTTAAGGCTTGGAGATTTTGACGATTTCAAGTTCGGCAATTGTGTTTCTCTTGTGGTTTTTTTCAAAAAATGATCAGTTAGGTCTCGTAGAAAACAGCGATCAGCTTTTGATCAAGTATCAGAGTTAGACAGAGGAAGGATAGTGGCCTACCAAGATTGTGGATATCTTTCAGGTAAATTGGTAGTCGTGTTGGACGAAACCGAACAATTGTAGTGCGGATATGTGACCGTTGGATGCAGGAGCGTATGACGGACCGACGTGGTCGATCGCATCCCCCTCAGTGCACCACTTCACGTGAGGACAGGCCAATTGTGCGCATGGCAGTGACGGATAGCTCAGTCACATCACGAACCATAGGACAGCACATTGAGTCTGTAACGCATCATTCAGTGTCTGCGCGTACCATTCGACGCAATTTACAGCAGAGTGGTCTGTCTACAAGACGTCCATTGCTTGGTCTACCCTTGACGCAGAACCACAGACGTCTCCGCCACCAATGGAGCGATGAAAGAAGGATGTGGGTGGCAGAATGGAATGAAGTTGTCTTTACTGACGAGTCACGCATCTGTCTGCAACACCACGATGGTCGGATTCGAGTCTGGAGACACCGTGGAGAGAGGATGCTGAACAGCTGCGTTATGCACCGCCACACTGGTCCTGCACCGGGTATTATGGTATGGGGCGGTATTGGATATCACTCTCGTACTCCTCTAGTACGCATTGCCGGTACTTTAAACAGCCAGCGCTACATCTCCAAGGTTTTGGAGCCAGTTGTCCTTCCTTACCTTCAGGGCTTGGCCACAGCCATATTTCAACAGGATGATGCGTGACCACACGTTGCACGCATTGTCCAAAGGTTCTTCGTCAATCACCAGATTGAATTGCTTCCCTGGCCGGCTCGCTCTCCGGATCTTTCGCCGATAGAAAAAATGTGGTCCATGGTTGCTCAACAATTAACCCAGATTACACCCCCAGCTGCCACACCAGATCAACTTTGGCAACGTGTGGAAGCTACTTGGTCTGCTGTACCCCAATAACACATCCAAGTCTCTTTGAATCAATACCGAGGCGTGTGACAGCGGTGATCTCGAACAATGGCGGCTACTCTGGCTACTGATTCTGGCATGAACCACACTTCACAGAAGTCTATAAATGTAATCATTTGATACTTGGTTAACATGTTATCTACAAAATAAATTTTGCTGTGCTATCTCTTGTCTTTCTTGGTGTTGCATTTACGGTGGCTAGCAGTGTAAGTTAGAAAACCGAAGTTGTTTTGATGTAGACGGCTTCATAAATTTTAAAAAGTATATCAAAGATCATTTTTATGTAGTAAAATTTCCGCGAAGGATGTTAATAATTTTTTATTCCTTGTTTTATTGAAAAAATACGTTCTTTGTTACAGTCTATATTTCAAAAATTTATAATCTCTTTTCAGTTATATTGAGGCTTCCTATCAAATTCTCAACTGTCTTTCGATCTTCTGATTGAACTGGGCTTAATGATTCAAGTTCTTCAATGTCATGCTCTTGCTCACTTACTTCTATGAACCCAGTTATTGCCAGCTCCTGATTGTAGAGATCCAGAAGTTCTTGAGAGTCATCATTTTCCATTTCTAAATTTATTTTCCTGGCAAGATTGGCAACTTCTTCAATCATATTACTAATTTCACTGTATGTAAAACATTGAATTATTTCCAAAAGTCTTTAACAGAGAGCGCGTTGCTTTGTCCCATAGCTTCATGCAAATATGCAAATGATCGTATTGTATAATATGCCTTGAATGTTTTGATGACTCCGTGATCCATCGGTTGAAGCAAACTAGTTGTATCGGGTGGCAAAAATTCTGCTTTTACACGTGGGTCAAAATTAGTTAAATTGCAAAGGGATGACCTGGTATGTTGTCGATTATTAGCATCACTTTAAATGGAGTATATTTAGATAGGTAACTTTCTACTTCAGTATGAACTTGAAGATTACGTTCTACTTCAAGTATGAAATAATGACCAAACCAGTCCTCAAAAAGGAAAGTTGTTACCCAAGCCTTACAATTTGACTTGCAAATAACAGGCACGCTAGATTTAGAATTATTTTTCAATGCTCTTAGATTTTCTGAGCGATAAACTAAGAAAGGTTTTAACTTTTTTTCAGTAATCCAGCTGAGTAGAGCCCAAACAAAAGACGAATCGGCGAGATTTGAAAATCGCGTATCTCCGGTTTCGCGTAAGTTGGGGTAGTTTAAGCGGAGGTATATTACTGTATTTGGATTTAGATAATCATTTATGACAAAACTTTAAATTTTAGAAGTTTTGTTTCATAATAGTTTTAATCCTTCATGAACTATTAAACAGTTTCACTAGTGTATTCTGATCATTTACTAAAATAAAAATAGGATGAAAAATATGTGTAAAAGTTAATACAGTACATTTTTACAGTACATTTAATACAGTACATATCACGTACATTTTGTTTCTTAAGTTCTGTTTGCAGTTACTGTTTTTCTTTATGTTATTATTATAGAACTTTTTCTCTTGTCATTTTTAATTATTAATGTATCAATACGTATTTATAAACTTTACTTTTTGATAATATTATACTATATTTACCTTAATTCTTGGTAGTTAAGGTTGAAGAATGAACCTGTTGCCACTGAGGTATTTGGGAAACATTTGTAAGAATAGTACAAAAAAATAAGACAAAGAATTTATTTAATAACTTTAATTAATGGGATCCATTTAAGGAAATCTGGTCCGTGTAATTTCAAAAGGGCTTTTTCTCCAGATTCTACAGCCCTCTTTGTGACTGGCTAAATAAAGATTCTAAGTAAAATAAGTTGTACACATGTCAAAATATTTATTGCATTTGTTCAAATTCGACTTATTAATTATCATCTTGCATTTGTTACAATATTTTTTTTATCTTTAAGAGAGTTTTGAAGTATAAGTTTCAGCATTGTAATTTTTTAGTTCCAAGGGATGTTATTGTATATAAGAATGGCTGGGTGTGAGAAAAAAAATGAAAAGAATAGCAGTATAAGAGTTATTTAAGTAAAAATAATTTTTCCCTCTCTTAATATCTTCTTTGTACAGAGTAAATTGATCCTCTTTATGGCTTTTTTTATAAGGTGAAAGCTGATGGTGACCTTGAAGCTTTATTGGAATAGAGGGATTCGACATGTTCATTTGCAGGCCTTGAGACAAGTGACATTTTTGACAAGTAAGTCGAATGAAATGTT
>BMAO01029066.1:0-24262 GCA_019973975.1 Trichonephila clavata
AACATATTTATAAGGAAATATAAACTCAAAGCCAATGCTATTTTTATGCATAATTTCATCTAGTGTCTAGGCAAAGACGATATTCCTCCTCATGAGCAATCTTCAAGGTGTTCGTCTGAAAGTTGAGATTTTGATTTTACGATATTCACTGTCGAAAACAATGACTAATACAAGTATGAGGAACCAAAAACCGATTTTAATCATGTGTGTTAATGAATTGAATTTATTAATTAATTAATGCATACAACATTTTATCATTACAAGAATTTATTAATTAATATATATATACGTATCATATTTATATTCAATACTTTTAAGAAGATTTCATCTACTTTTCTAACGTCTAAATTTTAGCTTATTTTTATCCTTTTAAAAAAACTCCGAGTAGCATTTAAATAATTAATTTTTATATTTGTAATTTTTATTTGTTTTATTCCATTCATTAATTTTCTACCATGAGAAAAGAATTTCGTGCATGTAACATTATCCTAGGGAAAAATCACCCTAACAGTTTAACTCTCAATCTCTTGAGAAAATATTCTTTTAACTATTAAGTCTTATTAATTTATTTGCTACAACACTTCAATAGAACTTTTTCAATGTTTTGCTACATTGATCTAATTCCATTCAGGTTTTATCAGCGTAGTCTAGTTCATCAGTCGAGGTTTTTTCGTACTGTAGCTCAATTGTTTCAAATAAGAAATAATTGTTATATCGAATAAATTATGCCTGCAATTTTTATATATCGACAAAGTACTTATAAAAATATTCAAAACTTACCCAAGAGACCTTGTACAATTCCCTGAGGACCTAAAAGAAATGTTCTTATTTTATATTTTTTAAAAGTGGAGGATGAAGTTTATTTTTTTAAATACGTAAAAAATAATATAAATCATTTGTCGGCTTGTTGACTTAGAGGTAGGGTGCCCATCTCATAAGCTCATGGTTGCGGGTTCGATCCTGGCTGGACTCGATAGTTTTTCTAGACGCGAAAATTGTAGGCACATATATCATATGATTATGGGGCATTTAAAAAATCCCTTGAGCATCAATTTCGTTCTACTTTTCTGAGCAAAACTGAATCATTGCAATATTTAGCATCCGACGACAGCTTGAATTGAATAAATAAATTCAAGAATAAAAAATTTAGTGGTGGGAACCACCAGTAGAAGGTGCCATCAATGAAATGGCCGTGTCTGCAGAGGTTTAGAAGGTAAAATGCAGCCCATAAGATAAAGATGTTCAACATTTAGAACATTTTTTGAGTAAAATATTTATTTATTTAAAAATACTTGCATGGCTACTGCAGTGACGAAAAAATATAAAACTTCTTTTATTCTATTTAGTTATTAATTTATCATTATATTTTAATAAAATAAATTATAGTTTGAAAAAAAAAAACTAAAAAACACGCTTTTATACTAAATTGAACTAAAAGGTAAAAAAATAATTCTTAATAAAGAATAAAATGATTAACGAGAAAATGAATGTCATTGGGGTAAAAGCGTGGGAGGCTTTGTAGTACATTTTTACACTAATTCAGCTTTTCGGAATAGAAGTTAGAAATTATAACAATTGATACATTTATAGAACAACCCACGCTTTTACCCCAATGACATTCATATTCTCGTCAATCATTTTATTCTTTATTAAGAGTTATTTTTTTACTTTTTAGTTCGATTCAGTATAAAAGCGTGTTTCTTAGTTTTTTTCAAACTAATTTATTTTTCATTTTTTAGTTCGAACTACAATGAAAGTGTTTTTTTAGTTTCTTAATTTATTATTATTTATTGTTGAATTTATCCTTGAGTTTGATATTTGAAGCTGGAATTACTGGCTGTGGAATTAGTCTTGCTCCTCAATGGATATTAAACAATGGGGGCCTGAAGTGTATTTATTCTCTCCGTTTACCAGGCTTCGGATGAATCCCGTATTGTTATATTAGATTCCGTCTCTTTTGAACAAGTCAAATAAATAAAAGTGTGTAAAGAAGAAAAGTTCGAATTCAAAAAAATTTTAATGCACCATGTTTTTTATGAGACTAAAAATTATAAAATTCCTCTTTTTCGTTTTTGTTTTCTTTTTTCACATTTTCATGCATTGTCATCTACTTCTGAGCTATGGTCCAAATTTCAAGTCTCTAGCTCCTCGGAAAGTCACACAGTTTAAAATCAATTACAAAATTCCACCCGGATAGACATTAAAGAAAGCGAGTTATTAAAAACATGGTAATATTAAGTGTCAATCGTTTTTTTACCTTTTAAACGTGTTCCTTTCATGTTAATTCGTATCATCATTTCTAAGCGTATTGCTTTATAAAAATTAAAAATATTTAGCAGTTAGAACGCAAATTATTTTTTTTCACATGCTCGAGCCTTTTTTTTTAATTTTAATTTTCAGAAAAATGTTTATATTATGGTTAACAATTGCTAACACACACCCACCCTCCACTTTCTCAGTATAGAACACTTCTTTTGTTCGTTTTATTTCTTTTAACCGCAAGTGTATTTTATACTTGCATATATAATTAGTGTTAAATTCAAAACACTTTAGGGTTACATCTTATTCTTTTAGTCGCCAAATCTGGAAATGATGTAGGAAATTAGTCGCCATATTTGAAAATGGTATATGGAACTAGTCGACAAATTTAAAAATGATACATGCAATAAGTCGCCAAATCTGGACGTGATATATGGATTTGTCACCAAATCTGATTATCCTTATTCCTGACGATCCTGAAAAGGACAATGGAACAAAATTATAAAATTATTGTATTGTCATCGGTCCTTGACAAGTGTGCGAAATTTCGAATGAATCCGATCTTTTTAAGTGGGTAAAAATCGATCTCTAAGATTCCGTTACATGCAAGTGAAACTTATAAAAGCGTGTTAAAAAGCAGACAATTTGTTTAAACAACTTAAATTATTTCATAACTTTTTTTCTTTCAGAAAAATAATTTTTATTAAATCCTGCTTTAACATTTCAGGCTTAGATTGATATAAAAAATAGTGATCATAGAAACCAGTTTTGTTAAAGTCACACTTAAGGCTCTCTTCATTTTATGTTAAGGAATAGGACCTGAATTCGGATATTTTTCAGGTGTGAAAGTACTCCAACATTAATATTATATTCCGGCTTCGCTATCCTATGAAGAACCACTTTTATTTTATCGTACTACTCATTTTTATCCAAATTGACTCATTTTTTTCTCGTATGAAATGTGCATCACATTTTTCTCCCATACTGTATTGCTAAATGATCTATTCCTTTACACATTACAATTCAAAATTGATTATTTATGGAATATAATGAAATTTTAAAAACAGCATATTATGAAGAAATAAATGAACAATAACGTCCCAAATTTTCACAAAAATTGAGGTATTTTTCTTTCTGAAAATGTGCTCCGCGTTTACTCCAGGTTCTCGTACATATGACGAAGATAGCCTTAAAAGCAATTTTAAGTTCTTGGCAATGGAACTCGTAATTTTGAAACACAATCAAGTTACAAATAGAAACGATTGCACTACTGAAACTCAAAAGAGACGTACAAAGGCTAATAGATATCTTAATGGAATGCGAAAATATTTGGGGATTGGGTAAAAATTTACAAAAAATAACATAAACAGGGCCCATTCTAAACTAAAATTTTATAAACAAATTTTAAATTTTTCAATTCTGATGTATTGTTATGTAATTCATTTTTGAAATAACGTTCAGGATTCGAGATATTTTAATTTTTACATTAACTAGAGCACTTTATCCTAGCTATTATATGAAATTGCTTAAAACAACAATGATTATATTAACATAATGAACTGTAAAACAGTGATTGATAAATCTAAAGGTTAAAACACTTCTTCTATTATACAGAACATACACATAAAAAATTCAGTTAGTTATTTTCAAAACATTTTTAGCAATCGCTGTCCACGTTTGAGCATTTTCAAAAAAACACATTTCGAGTAAAACGAGTTTTAAAGAATGACATCTTGCTGAAAGGAATGGAATCTACTTTTACTAAGACACTTGTAGTTTTTGTTCTAGAGAACGAAAAATAATAAAACGTGGTATTTTCATAAAGCTAATAAAATGGTCTATAAAATAAAAACTTTAAAAAATTGTCAATTTTTGGCAAAATTCATAATTTTAGGGTAATCGGATACCTTCCTTAACTTATGCACTTGAAACTCAATCCATGTCTGGAAAAGATGAGAGCTTGAAAAGTACCTAGTAAAGAAAGATTTTAAAATTTATTTCTGGAAGAATTCAAGAAAATGGCTTATGGCGAAGCAGATCAAATTTAGAGCTCCATCACTCATATAAAGAATCTGACATCGTTAACTTCATTAAAGTACAACGAATTAAATAGGCAGCCCACGTTGTCAGAACAGACAAAGGCCAAACGAAAGTCTTCAATGTCCAGCCAATTGGTACACGGAGAAAAGGCAGGTCAGATCTAAGATGGATTGATGACCTAGAAAAAGATATCCTAGTATTGAAAACTAAAAATTTCAGAACAATAGCAGGGTGAAGGCTGGCCTGGAAAAGGCTTCTTGATAAGGCCAAGGACCACCCTGGGCTGTTGTGGCACCGAGGAAGGAAGGAATCAAGTTACATCTGAATAGTCACCTTAACTTTCACATCTATCTTCTAACTGCCACATCAACTAGAGAGCTTCAATCCTCGATAGATTTAATATGCATCAGCTTGCAACCTCACGCCATAAAAAACAACAACATTAAGATTCAGAGGTTTTCTTTTACAGACACACTCAAAAGCAAAATGAATGCTGTTGGTGACGGACTTCCTATTTTGCGTCACGATCAAACCCTTAGGGTGATAGCTGAGATGGCACTCACATTCAAGACTTCCACACCATGGGAGGATTTTGAACCTTTACAGATACCCCTTTACATGACATGTCTTTAGTGATCCCAAGATTCGATCCCGCGACTTCACATAAATAATGGGACCATTAGTTCATGATCATGACCTCCTGGCTACATACAGTGGCAATTGTATTTAAAAAAACCCGACATACATATTACCAACCTGAAGATCAAGAGTAACAATTAATCAACTTGTTTTAGTCAACAATAAAATTATTGTTTCAACAGCTTCCTATGAAATAAAAAGAAAAAAAATTAATTTTTTTATGCATCCTAAAATGATACTAATCAAAACTTACCCAGAAGACCATCTAATGTTCCTTCTGAAAAACAGTAACAGAAAGTATTTAATTCAAGCATGTAATTTCTTATCCAAAAGTAATCAAATATTTAACAATGCTATATTTTAAAAGAATAACAGATGCTTATATATAGGCTTGTAAATTCAAGAAAATACACGAATATCTGCTTTTATTAACGAAATATTAAGGTATAGTTTAAATTCTATTTCTATTTAATTTAAAGATCTATTAACTTATATGATAAATAAGGGGTTGACAAATCTTGGTATCTTCTAAACTTCTCGTGTGTTTACGATGAGTTAAATATTTGTCATTGTTGTGTTATTGGTAATATAATGCGTAACATAACCTTTGAAGTTTGAGTATTTTTAGAATACCGTGCGACTATCTTGTGATTCTATTTTTAAATGTTTTAACCTTTTTATAACATAAATATGGATGCCCGGTGGCTGAGTGTTAGCGAATAGTGCTTCCACACCACAGGTCCGGGATTCTATCCAAGGTCGACTCAGCCTTTCATCAGTGGGTCGATAAATGAGTACCAAGCTTGCTTGGCGACTAAACACTGGGAGTAGTTTCGCTTCAGGCTGACCATCTGCTCATGCACCTCAGCACCCAATGGTCAGGTATACTGAGATGGGCACAGTAGGCCTTGCCCCTCAAGGGCTGTTGCGCCATTGAGTTTAGTTTATAACATAATTATACTGCATAAACTCACGAAGTAAACATTCTTTAAATGGAAAACAGATATCTTATTATTAGAAACTAGCTTGCAAATATTCTGAAAACTATAATACTTGCGAATTACAAGTAGCATTATTTTTTTGCTTCGTTATTTCCAACAATTAATTGCATAACGGAAAGAGACCATGGGCTCAATAACAACATTAGTCTGCATCGCAGCTATTTTACTCTTTTTCAATATCATAGATTATCTCTTTGTATTATACTTCAGTTTGTTAATATTTTGGATAAGAAGCATATATTAGTAATGTATAAGATTAAATAAACGGGATTTTTTAAAAAAAATTTGTCAATGGAAGAGTTTTGGTTATAGAGAGAAAATTATAAATCCCCATTGTATCTAATATAATAATTAGTTGAGCTTTGGAACATATTGTACAGCAGGGGTCGACAACCTTTTAGCAGTGGCCTGCCAAAACAATGTAGCAATATGATTCAGCGTACCACACAGTAGGACATTTTTGAAACAATTCGATTCTCGCGATAATGTACACAGAGATTAATAATATAGATTTACAGTTTTACATATTAATTTTGCGTCACTTAAATATATTTCTTGAAATAAAAATATACAGCATAAAACTTCACTATTTCTTCAACAAAAATTTAAATTGTATGTAGATCATGTATTTTAAACATATTTATTAAAATAAGAAATAGACAGCATAAAATATAAATATTTCCCTACATTATAGATAAATAAAAAAGGTAAATAAAAATTTTAATGTGAACCTGGTGATTGCACCGTTCTACTTTCATATCTCAAAATCAGAGGGATATTGTAAAATTTTTAATTTGGCAGATTTTAAGCATTCAGTTATCAAACAATTTCTCTGTGGGTTCGAAAAATTTTTATATGAAGAAAGATTTTTTTACTAAGATATGTAGAACGGAAAGTGGAAAGCAGAGTACGTGCGACTTTCTCTCTTCAAACAATTAAATTTCTCTAGCAATGACATTCATAATCTTTAGAGATATTTTTCAGAATTTTTTTTGTAAGTCTAAAAATGTCTGGAATTCTGAAGATGTTTGTCAAATAAGATCCGTTACAAATTTATCCACTTCCATCCACTCAAAAATTGTTGATTGACAAATTTGAAGAGTAGTACCACGTGCCACATGTGGCACGCGTACCATAGGTTGCCAACCCCTCTTGTACAGTATTATAAAAGCGTTAGGTACATTGTAAATAATATTTTTGTTTCTAAAGTAAAGTAGGAGATTTATAATTATCTGTATAATTACGCATAGTTCAATCAGAATGAATTTTTATTGTTTAAAAATTGTCCATGGATGGAAATGAGTTAGGAGCCCTTGTATAACGTCAATATCATTGGTAAATGGAATTTTAAATTTAATTTTTGGAATTTAATTTTTAAGGTGGATTTAAAATTGTTTTTATTATTTACAGTGCAGCAAACGAGAGTAAGCAGAATTATTTTGCTGGGAAACACAAAACAAACGATAAGTGACAGAAGCAAAAAACAAACCAGCAATTAATACAAAAACACAAAAGAAAGCTTTAAAGCCTTAAGCAAAATAAGAATGGAATTATAAATTATACAGTTTTGTCATTAATCTTAACACCTGTAGGCTATGGGGGGGGGAGGTAAATCATTAAGTAAATTTTTTTCTGATAAATATATGAACTTAAGACTTTCTCATTTACTTATGTTTGAAGGCATGTAGATTATCACATTTCAACACTCAATGAAATAAAAATACTTAGGTAATACTTAATTTATGGTCCAAAATACATAAATCAATTTGTAACAATATAAGACATGTAATAAAATTCCAAAATGTAATAAAATAAACTTTATATTAAGAAATCGTGAAACGCAGATAATCTAGTAACTAAAATAGGCCACAAATGATATTATTACTTTTTATGTAAAATTTTAAGGCTATTTTATAATGATTTATATAACCTTTTAGGCCTAAGTAAATAGATTTTCAAGCCTAAGTAAATAAACTTTATTTTAAGAAATCGTGAAATGCAGATAATCTAGTAACTAAAATAGGCCATAAATGATATTATTTCTTTTTATGTAAAATTTTAAGGCTATTTTATAATGATTTATACAACTTTTTAGGCCTAAGTAAATAGGTTTTCAGGCAGTAGCATTGAATTAATGTATATGGGGAAAGCTATGCAAAGTGGTTGCAAGGAATAGTAGCAAGGTATAGTTAATGAGCTATGTGTATTGTGCTTGTGAAATGTCTCAAATTTGCATTTTTAATTAATTAGCTAATTTCTTTTTAAAAAAATCAGAAATTATTTTGTTAATTGCAAAATGACTGATTACCATGATTAAAATTATGTTTCAAACCAAACAATGTCCATAAAAGGAGTTCAACAAAGATAAAAAAAATATGCAAGAATAATACCTAACACACTATGAAAACCGAAATCAGATTTTATTAAAATATTTATTTTTATGATGAACATGCTTTTTAATGCTAATCTTACCCAGCAATCCACTTGCACCAACATCTGAAAAAATATATAGCTATTTTACAAACTTGTCTATCATTGAAACAAGATATCATAAATGATAAAATGATTGAAAAAAAAGTAAAATATATTTTATCTCCATCTTCTGATGCATTTTTGATAACATATTCGAGAGAAAAGTTTTCTTCAGTTTGTGAAAATAGTTATTAAAAATGCAATCTATCTGAAAATTGTATAGTCTTTTATGTTACCAAGTGTTTACTAATGACTTAAAAAATATTGGAGAGTAAGATCAATCATAAAATATACTATATGACAAATTCGTATATTAAACTATATTGTTAT
Organism: Trichonephila clavata; assembly: GCA_019973975.1. Lineage (NCBI taxonomy): Eukaryota > Metazoa > Arthropoda > Arachnida > Araneae > Nephilidae > Trichonephila > Trichonephila clavata. Next base: position 8,742 of record BMAO01029066.1, read on the forward strand.
AATGAAATATAAAACCATCAAATGACGTTGAGATATAAATTAAATTTTATAAAGAAAGTAATAAAGCAGGATAATAAACTTATAATTTCTAGCTCAAGAGACACTTTGATTTTTTAGATTCCTTAGTAATAAGTAAATTATTCTTTGAATTTGTTTTCTGTGTAAGATACAAATCCTCTGTAATTTTCATTTAAAGCATACGCCATATTACTTTTTTTAAATCCTTAATTTATGCCATACTGAAATTGAAATTTTATTTCATACAAATAGCAAGGAGATTTAAGACTAACTTTTTTTTATGGCTGTCTAGATTATTTAAAATCAATCTATGTACATAAAAATAGATGTTTGTATATATGATCTCGCTTCACTCCAACACCGTTCAACCGATCACTATGAAAATTGGCACGTATATGCATTTTTTGTGGAGAAGGTTTTTGTGCTATCCTCTTTATTGCATCTCCCCACCAGGTGGTGCTACAGCATATCAACTTCTGCACCGTTCAATCAATCACCAAGTTGCCAATATGGCCACCAAAATTGAAACTTGGCTCTATCGTCTTTATAATCTAAGAAACGGCGTTGCGTTGCGAATATTACAATTTTAACATAAAATAAATGCAACAAAAAGTAATATTAACGTATTACACATCCCGATGTAAATTATTTATACTTTAAGCATTCATTAAGGAACATTTGTAACAATATGTTATTTTTGTTGAGTAAAGATCAACTTAGGAAGGTGTTTTCAAAAATCGACCCACAAGAGAGTGACAGGGGCGTTACAAATAAAAAAAATCCTTTTTATCAGCTATTAAACCTACAGACTTAAAATTTAGCAAATATGATTATTTTTTTCAGTTGAGATATGCAAAAAGCTTTTTTTTGTTTAATCTGCAATTCCCTTAAAATTAATTCATTAAAAACTTCTTCATTCATCAATCTGTATTTTTTAATTCACTCGAGCGAAGAACGGGGGTACCAGCTAGTATATATATATATAGGTTATAAAATATTACTACAGTTTAGTTGTGTATAGTTAGTATTGCTTAGATCTCTGAGTTAAGTAAAATATAGTTTTTTTCCATCCACATGTGTCAAGATATTTAAATGAAATTTTTGAGAAGTAATCTTTCTCTAATATAAATATTTTTAAATGTTTGTTTTGCGTACATTTATTAAACTACTTAAACACATATAATTATTATAATTTTAGGTTTTTAAAAATTTATAATTTGGGAATATATATTTAGTTTTTTAAAAATTTATAATTTAGAAATTTATTTAGGTTTTTCAACCTCAATTCATTTTCTTAGTTTTTTTTTACCTTGGTGTAAATTATTCAGAAAGTTAAAAATATTAAATAAGTTTTACATTTACGGGTAATCCGCGCATAAAGTGGCATCCCTATAACATAGTTTCGCTATAACACTGTTTTACAGTGCAAAATCTTCATGCAACATGGCATTGTAAACACAAATTCTTTCTAACACAGACTGAGAATAAGATAAATTCTCGTGAAACGTTTAAAGTATTAAGAACAAAATCCAAAATCAAGGGAAACCTAGTACAACATGGACGAAATAAATAAATAGATTCATTTTTGTATGATATATTTCATTAACATTTTCACTTGATAGTGTCTTTCATATCATATTTCCCTTTAAAAATATGAAATTAGAATATTTGTTTTTAGAGAATAAAGTTTATATCAAAACGTTACGTAAAGGTTTTCTAAATTCTTTGCTATGTATGCAAGAATTTGTCAAGATCTATCAGATAGCAGTCAAAGTAATTTAAAATAACTGATTTTTCTTTGAAAAAAGTAAAGCATAAAAACTTAAGATCAATACTCAGGTAAACACATAGAATGAAGTGACATGTGAAGTGAAAATTTCTTTGGTGAATGCTGCTTTGAAATGATGGCAAAGAAAACAATATTTAATATGTATATATTACTACTATGAATTTATATTACGATGTAATACTTTTGAGGAAAATTACTTTAAGAAATACATATCACTTCATTGTAAAAAATTAGTATTATTTTTTTTCCTAATTTTTTTAGACTTTAACTCCCTTTTTTTTGCTCCAGTTTTTTTGTCTTGAGTTAACATATAAGAGTAAAACGTGCTTTTCTTATATGTAATAAGACTGTTATATGGAGATCACTTGTACTTAATCCTTATCATTTTAAATTCTCATTAATGATTTTTAAATATTCCTTTTTAAATCTTTTATTTCATAATTATTGAGAAATTTTGAATAAATTCAACTTATTTATTAGATTTTAATATTTTAATGAATTTTGCATGTTGAGAAGAAACCAATGACACAATCACATAAAAAACTTTTTTATTGGTATGAATTTTGAGCCGAGTTTTATTTTAGATACACAAATAATTACAATGAGATATTTGTATAGTTTATTAAAGACTATCTAAGTACTAAATTTTCTATATAATATTATATATGATAAGCCCATAGAGCCACTGATGATTATTAAACTTGTTCTTAACTTAGTTTAGATAAATTAATTATCAAACACATTGTGCAGTACTGATACATTTATAAGTGTATTATGTCAGTGTTAATATGTATTTTATTTTTTATTTTCTCAGAATGTATTTTGTTTTGCTTCCTTTCAGTTCATTAATATTTTTTAAAAATATCTTTTGTTTAATATTTTTATAAAATAATCTTTTCGATATGCTCACGTCCCCCACTTAGGGCTATCACGCCTCCCCCCTAGTGACGCACACCCCATTTTAAAGCTGATATAAATGAAATAAGGGTTGATTAAACCGTATTTAAAGGGTACGAGCAAAACTTTTAATCTGTTAAGCACATAAAAATGTGTATTTACTAAGCTTCTTCTGAGTAAACATATTTTTAATAATCATACAAAAACATGTATTTAAATCGAAATGTTATGAAAAGAAGAATCAAAACAAAGTACAAGACAAAGAGTTCTTATGGGCTTAGTGGAGAGTCGAATGAAAAATAACTTTGGAATTCTACTTATGGAAAATCTATCTTTAATATATAAAATGTATAAGAATAATTTGTGATTCTTATACATCGGTTGAATTTTATGATGCTAGTTTTTTTTATTAAGAATTATCTGGATGTGGCAAGTATTTTATAAGCTTATTAGCATATGTATTTGAAAACTGTTTAATTAATTATTATTTTAATTTTAATGTGTATCAGAAGAAAGAGAATTAAATACTTGTTCGAATGTAAGTTGATTATTGTTACAATCTTTTATTTTATTTAAGGTATCAGACTACGTTCAGCCCCGTAATGTAGAAAGAGCTTAAAAATGAATATATTGTTTTTGATATTTAGTGTCAGTGCAATTAGAACATACATATAAACTTTTTAAAAAATATTTTAGCAAGAAAAATGATTTAAATGCAATTTTTTGGAAAAACAGGAACAAAGAATGGCATATTTTCAAAATATTCTTTTATGGAAAATAATTCTGCGAAAATAATATTTTCCCTATGTATAGCTAAGACTGAACCAGGATTTCTGAAATGCATAATCTAGGAGAGGATTTCTTCATATTTTAATAAATCAGAGAAATTAAAAAAAAAAAAAACACCGGTTATTAATTAAATTGATAGTAACTTGGAAAATAATGTGAATTTTTCAAAGATCCTAGTTCAACCTATATAGAAGTTTTAGCTATATATAGACAGAATATTATTGTTCTAGAAGCATTTCCATAAAAGGAGAAAGTTTTATAAATATGCGTTATTCTTCTTCATTTTTTGCCAAAAAAAATTCCAATTTAATAACCTTTTATTGAAATAAAATGCTTAAAGCAATTTTAAAAGTATTCTTAATTCAAATGGCAATAAATATATGTATAAAAAAAGCTATTCATTTATACATTTTGGCAAAATCACAATTCCAAATGTAGTCAGGCACCTAAATTTTTTTTCGAATTTAAATATTCAATTCTTTTGAAAAGTAATCTTCGTTCGTTATTTTCTATATCTGTAGAAGCCTTACAGAATTAGAAATAGCAGTTTTATCGAGAAAAGAATAATAAATTTTATACGCAACTGAAAAATAGTTAACTTGCGTCATTTGTATCTCATTAAAATTTAGTGTATAACATTTTAATATATCTTACCTTTTACGAAACTGAATAAAGCTAAAATTGTTATCCAATTTAGATAGAAAGCCAAACCACCGTAGTTTATCATGATGCTCTTTTCATATACTATTGCAACAAAAATAACTGATAAGTATCATTTAGTGGGTAATCAGTATTTGTTCAACTGAGTTTACATTCGTTAGAAATAAATCTTAAAAAATAACGACTACATCTCTAAGAAACTTAAATGCTTATTTTTTTGACACAAATAGATATTCTTTTTATGAATTCGTTTTCCTGTAATGGTTTTTCTGAATGATATATTTTGTATTTGTTCAATCGTGTTCAAAACAGGTAAAGAATTTTAGAATATAAACAATGCTTAGGGTTAGCTTAAAAATATTAAAATTAGTACTTAACGGTGGTTATTTTAAAGTTTATTCACATATGTGTTCACATAAGATAAATGAAGAAAAGTGTGGTATCTCATTCCTTTTTATATTATGGGATGTCGTAAAAATAGTCATGAAAAAGCAGAAATGGTGGAAAAAAGAATTTTCATATCGTAATATAAAAAATTCTTACAATGACACACCTGGAAAAATTTCTGGAATATTGCTATTAAATTACAAAAATTATACGACGAAGAAAAATAAGCAGTTTTAGTCAGTTTTTTAAAATTTTTCTTTTTTTCTGTTAAGAGAGTAGGACCATTTTAATGTTAAATATTGTATGTTTTTGTTAAGTAATAAAATCGTGGATAAAATATACCAGTAACAACAGTCAATAGAAATAAAGAAGTAAGAAAAGAATGAGAATGCACTCTATGTCTAAAAGAAAAATTTATATTTATTTATGAATTCTTCTTATTTTAATAGCTGAGGTGACCAGTGGCATACACAGATCTGTGCTGGATTAGAACACGCGAGGCTCAGATCCGAAGCCCGGTAATATGACCACTAGACAGAAGTGATCACCCCTGTCCGGAGGCTGTTACTGGCTTATTTTTAGATACTGCCACAGTACTCCCCCACCAATGAGTCGGTGGATAGGTGAACGAACGAGATATTTGTTGTTATGGCGAGCGTGTTACTGTTGCGTCAAGTGAATCTGACGATTTTGCTGCGTCAAGTGAGTCTGACGACTTTGCTGCATCAAGTGAGTCTGACGATTTTGCTGCGTCAAGTGAGTCTGACGACTTTGCTTGCTGCGTCGAGTGAATCTGACGACTTTGCTTGCTGCATCAAGTGAGTCTGATAACTTTTTGCTGCGTCAAGTGCGTTTAACGACTTTTCTTGCTCTTCTTTCGTGTAGATGGTGCCGTGATACATCAGAAGGTTTGCGTTTTTTCTTTTTAGCCAAGGTCACCAATGTGCTGGATTAGAACGCACGACGCTCGGATCTGAAGCCCAGTAACACGACCACTAGACAAAAGTGATCACCCCTAACCGGAGGCTGTTAGTGGCTTATTTTTATATACCGTCACATAACTCTCTTATAGGGGATACATTCTAAGAAACACATGGATGAAATCCCTGAGGGGTAATCTCTATGTAAGATGTTGTAAATGTGTTGGTCTGTGAGGGGAAGGGGTGGAAGTTGAACCCTCAAACCCTCCGCTTCTGTAAGTCACTGAAAATGACCATGTATATATGTAATTAATAAATCTGTTTTTCTAACAGCTGTTTTTGAAGATTACAGTATTTCTTATTCACTAGATGAAACCTTAAATTTGCTGTATATCCATTTACTATCAGAATTGTACAACAAGAACCTTGCCTATCATTTAAAACATTGAATATTCAAAAATCAATCATTAGAACTGTATCAAAGAGTGAAAAGATAAGTTAAAAAAATCGCTTGATTAATGTGCGGAAAATAAAAAAAATAATGCATAATCGCTACAATTGTATTTTTTAATGAGATTAAAATATAGAAATAAAACTGTCATGATAAATTAAATGTAAAATGTTGTCAGTACCTTACGAAAATAAAAAGGAAGTATTTTCTTACTAAATCTCATCTATATTTCTAGCACAAAATATGAGGCGGCTAAAAACTAATATTTTGTGCAAAATCCGTTTTTTTAATCAAATTCAGTGAATGATTTTTAGTGATTAAATTTCATTAAAAGGAAAGAAGACTATTTTATAAAAAATAATGATATAAAAACAGCTATGAACAGTAGAAATTTGTTACAAACTATTCACAAATTGTTTTCTTTATGCCAATGATATAACAAATTTTTTCTCGCCCTCAGGCAAAAAAAAAAAAAAAAAAAAAAAGTAAGAAAGTACAACATTTGTGATCATCATATTTTCTATTTTTCTCAACCTAAAATATCACTGAAATGAAAATAGTTGCAAAGAACAATAACGTACTGAAATAAGATATAAAAATACTTTTATACCGAATTTGCTTTGATTAATTCTTTCATTTTCTTTTTACTCTCTTATTTCCTTCTAAATTTATTCTTCATTATTTTTATACATAGATAATACAAATAGAATTTATCTTAGATTAGAAATCTCAGAAGAAAGATTAGAGTGTAATATAGGATAATTATGTGCTACGAAAAATAATACTGCTATATTTTTTCCCGCAGTTTAATAATCATTAATTGCGCTCGTGGCGCCATCTTATACTTTTATTCTAAATTACAACATTTTAGAAGTAAAATTTTTCTTAAGGCGCGGGCACGAAGTAATTTAACAAAATAATCGATTTAAAATAAATACGACTACTACAAATCTCTGTAGAATGCAGTTCGGTGCCGATAATATTTTTAGTTTGGAGGAGAAGATAAATAAAATAGGAAGTAGAATTTTATCTTGCATTATATGCCTACATAATAATAAACGTACAAATGATGTATTTTCAAATCACAAGCTATCAAACTAGGAATATTTTATTCGTAGGATGTCTAAAATTCGTACGAAATACAAAATCTATAAGTTTCATTAAGATAGTATTATAGTTTGATTTATTCAAAAATGATTTTTTCAAGCTTGTTAGTTTTGTGTAGAGATTTTTAAAATGTAGCTTGTTTACATTGAAACACTTTATACATGAAAAACACACCCTCATTAAATTTAAAAAAGGTAAGAATTACTTGCTCCAGCATAAATTTGAAGTTATTTTACAGCTACACTTCTGAAGTAGTACAAATTTCAAATTATGATTTTTTTTCAAAAAAAAAAAATCTATTAAAAAGAGTATAAAATGTTTAAAAGATTATATAATCACTAGCCTTTACTCATCCGGCTCGCTGGGTATTTATGATATTGTATGCCTATATACTGTTTATAAGTTATTGATATCTAAGTCCTATCATTTAGCTTTCGATTGTATTGAAAAAAATTTTTATGTAACCCTCGTATCTAGATTTAAAAAGAACATGACTTGAATTTCTAAAAAGGAAGTATATTTATTTTTAATGACCTTCGTACTTAAAAAACGTAATGGTAAGTATCTGGAGCGTACTTACCAATGCTTTACAAATAAATACATCACACTTCTGAAATTTCACATTCGTAGGTCTAATAGTCCAAAGACGAGAGTACTATAACTCACGCATATAATTATCTATAATGCACCTTGACCCCTCGCACCTCCTTAGGGGGCGATTTTCACCAAATCCGTTCATAGCGGATCTCTATTCCACGAAAGGAACATGTCTGCCAAATTTCAAGTGTGTAAATCAAACGGTTCCGGAGATATCGTGATGAGTGAGTTAGTCGTTTTTCTCCTTTACATATATGTGAATTACGAGTATTAGATTGTATCTGCATGTGCGTTGCGCAATTCTAAACAATATCCCATTTTTCCTTAAAAATTATATATTTCAATTTTTTTATTTTTTAATTCTACGTAATAAAGATTTAAACAAAACTATAACACTCATATTCAAATTATCATCTTAAAATTCAGATGCCTTACACAATAACTTTTATATATATTTTCTGACGAATTCATAATTGACCAATCTACAACAAGGATCAGCGGTACTCAACTTGCGGCCCGTGGGCCGCATGTGACTCAGCGGGCTATTACGAGTGGCCCAGAAATGGTTCATTGCATTAAGAAACTCAATATGGTAAAAACAATCTAATAATTTTTTTGTGTGTGCTACATTGTCATTTATGGCATTTCTGTGAAAATTTTGTAGTTTTGTGATATTTTTATCTACCATGTTTATGTTTACCTGCTTACTCTGCTTATGTATCTTATATATCCTGCTTATGTTTACAAAGATATCATTTTTATTATCTATTCTTTAACTTTTTAGCAAAAAGACGTGTCCAGCCTCATTCCAAAAGGGTTCAATAACTCCCTTTCAGTTTGATATTACATCCATAAATTTTATTTTCTGTTAAAAATTTAAAGGATTTCGAGTTATCATCACTTGGTATTGAAACAAACCTTATTTGGCTCCACGCGATTTTTTTTATCTCCAGATCAGTAGGGTAACACGCATCTCCACGATACCAGATGTTTCATCAAAATTTTTGTCGCACACGTCAACATATCCTTTTTATCATATGTCCTACTCAACCCTTTCTACTGCCATTATTCAAACACAATTCTGAAAGTACTTTAATTTTTACTTTGGGTCCGGTCTTTAAGCAAAAGTTAGATCCATCAACGACCTTTTACAGTAGATGGGTTTATAGTATAGGTACACCAGGGGTGGGCACTTTTCCAGCGTATGGGATACTTATAATTTTTTAAGGTAATGCGATCCACCCAGTATCAGTGGCACACACAAAGGGGGGGGGGAAGGTCCACGGGACAGGACCCTCCTCCAAAGGCCATGATTTTTTTCGAACGATTATAATCCCATGTACATAGTTAATGCAATTTAATTAAGAATTCGTAATTAATATTATTTTTATTAATTAATGCTAATTATTTATTCAATAATTTATTTCTTACTCTTCTTTGTTCCCGATAATCTACAAAATGAAAAAAATTATGTTTGGCAGCGTATTGGGGTAGGATATAAAAATGGTAGACACACACACATTCGACCCTGGACCACCGCACAGCGCTCCCTTTGAAAAATTCACTAGTGCGCCCACTGCCCAGGACCGTAGGTGTGGTGAGGTAAGGAAAAGTCAACAATATTTATTATAACTTAATAAAAATACGGAATATGTGTACTTACCTACGTAAATGAAGTGAAAAACTAACTTTTTTGAAATCGCGTATAAAGCAAAATGCAAAATACAAACATAATAATAATAGCTACAAATATAATACTATCTAATGATGCATTTTTTGTCAAACAATTCAAAATACATTAAAAATAAACATTTCCATCTAAAGTTAGTTATCGTAATTATAGTCAGTAGAAGACTTAGTCTGCGTACTGTTAGCCAATCTTGAATATTTCCGTATTCAATTACTAACGGCTTATCTTCAGGCGGTCACTCCAAATTGTCTTGGCGGTCCACCGGTCGATCGCAATCGACGTAATGCCCACCCCGGGAATACACTGTCAAAACTGATACAAATTGTAACGCGTAACAAATAAATGTGCGCGACTCACAATCTCACAGACCGACTCGGTTGACTGCCTTCTTTTAACTAAATGAGTTACGATAGTGTATGGTGGTAGACCTAGGTCTAGACACGGACGACGAACATGACTTCCTAATGCAATCTTGTCACTGTGACCATTTGGAATGCAGCTCAAAATAAAAATCGATCTTTGCCAACAAAGATTATTCGGATCATGAACGTATTCAGGCCGAGTTGAGAACGAAATGAAGCTCTGGGTCCGGGGCCAGCTGGCCCATGCATTGAAACGTCCATGTATGTTAGCTTGGTGAAGAAGTTTAAAAGGAGTCTATCAGCTCAGGTATCGATTTGTGTCACAAAAAGGTACGAGTTCCACCAACAAAATACCATGTGTTTCTTCTAAATGCCACATTAAAATGAATTCATCTGATGTATTTTATGACAAGGGATGCTTCCTGTTATAATTCTTAAAGATGTTTAGCAATACTTTTAGCCCCATTCATAATTTATTCACATCTAATGTATAGAGGGTGTCCAAATATAGTGTCCAAACTGGACAGCCAGATTTTTTGATGGGAGTACATAAAAATTGCTCAAGGAGCTGTACCTGTACGATCCATAGTTTACTAGAAAAATACGGTAAATGATGATACATGGGGGTTCCTTCGCATGTCTGTGCTCCAGTACGTGATTGGCTGGATATGGCATATGTATAATAGTAGAAGTGTTTTAACCTTCAGATTTATCAATCACTGTTTCATTACAAAATTTACAGTACCATATTTTAAAATAATCACTGTTATTTTAAGCAATTTCATGTAATAACTAAGATAAAATGCTCTAGTTTTTGTATTAAATATTATCGAAGTCATTTGAAAAATAATAATAGCAACATATCATATATAACTAGAAAATGTCTATTTTGTAAAATTAAAATATCTATTATCCTGAAGGTCATTTGAAAAATGAATTACATAGCATACGTCAGAAATGAAAATTGAAAATTTGTTCAAAACTTTTGGTACAAAATGAGCCCCATTATGTAATTTTTTGTAAATTTTGACCAATTTTTCCCCATATTAGCAATAATAAGTTCTCTTTATCTTCTTAATTTTAGTATATTTTGTTTAAAATGTACTAAACAAATCTAAAAACCACAAAAAAATCCCTCTCCATTTTTTAAAAAAAAAGTGTTGTCGCAGGTAGTCGGATACCTTAAGATATTTGACATACCATTAGAATAAGCATTACTAAGGCACTTTTAAGACAACTAAAAATCTAAAATAATCTAATTTACTTATGATGTCTTAAATACAAATATTAAAACACTTAAATCACCTTAAGGGCTTATTGAAATAGCAGCAATACGAGTATTTTTTAAAGTGATTGATTATAAAATTGCTTATAAATAGTGATCAATTTAAACTGCTTGCTAAGAAATATTACTATCCTCTCGCTTAAAAACCAACAAAAAAAAAAAAAAAAAAATGAAAGAAAAGAAAAAGGATAAGGACTTGAGATTTAAAAAAAAAAACACCTAAATTTAATAACACTGGAAAAACAGTTTTTTATGTATTCAATTTAATATACAGCCAATTTTACATTGCCAATTGTTTTGTTGAACATGAAGGATTTATAAGGCCAATAGATCGTAAACAATAAAACTTATTGTAATGTCTTTTCTAGCGGAACGACATTAAATCCGTTATCGTGGGTGATATAATGAAATAATCGTCTGTGAAAATAAGATAAGATGTGTCAATGAATCCGAAGATCACGCGAGTGTCCTATTAAGTTCTTTTGGGAAATCATATTATCTTTGGTAACTCCAGAACTATCTAAGTTCATATTCATTCATTGAATTTAAGCATCATAAACTGCATTTAAAGAATTTAATAAAAGTAGCTAAGTTTCCCTGATTTGACATTTTAAACAACTATTTTACAATCGACGAGCTGAATAATTTACATCTTAATGCTCACTTATTTTGAAAGCAACCAGCAAAAAAAAAAAAAAAAAAATGTATTTAAGAAAACACAGTTGAGACAGTCTGTCAACAGCTTTTGAACTACACGAACATGCAAATATTATAAGAAATATATATATACTTGATTAATGAAAGCTATTGTTAAATGTAATGTAATAATTAATAAAAATGCCAGATGTTTGTAACTATATATATTTTTAAGGTTTATAGACTTTATACGGCGTATTATATCACGTGGCTAACGTTTAAACTTGCATTATGCAGTAGATAGCTAAGCGCTACGCGTTCAGCGCCCTCTATCTCAAAAGCGGTCTGATGTACAAAAAAATTGTTTCAACTAAAGTTATAGAAAATTTTATTCTCTACAATATTTATAATAAATGTAAATAGTATTAAAGCCATAAGAAATGAGATATTCGCAAAAACCGATTTTTTTAACTTTGACCTTGAATACCTTAAGACGCTGACACGAGATTTTGTGAGACTTATGAGACAACTTTTAGAGTGCCAAAATAAAGGTATGTACGAGTTTTCAGCTTATTATCTCTCATTCCTCAGTGAAACCCTAATATGATTGGACTATCTCTTTGCCTTTGTTTTTAAGACTAAAATTTTATGGTGAAGTAAAAAGCTTTCAAATACATTAGTAATTACTTTTTAAGATCTTTTCGAAACAGGAACCTATTACTTAACTTTTAAAAAACTGCTTTCAATTTATATGTCTATAAAGTAAAACATTTGCTCCGCATTTTTATATATGCTCATATAGTCATAACATAAAATTTTTTTTGTACACTGGGGATGAAGCCGTATAGGCCATTTCCCTATAAGCAGCCCATTTCAAGTTAACCTTAGAAAAATTGTCAAAATATAAAACATTAAAATTAATGTACATTACAAAATTGTAAGCCAGCACTCTGTAATACTTTGGGGACTGACTATATATCCATTCAACTATACAAGTACCTATATAGAAAAAAAAAAGAAGCCATAAAATGATAAACTTTATTTCGAAACTCTATTGCGATACATAATTCGTGAAAAATGCCGTTTTACAGAAAGTAAATCTTGTGTAATAAAAATACCTATCTAAATCATAGAACTATTAAGAATATTTATTTTTTGATTTTATGTATTTTGCGTTTCACAAAATTTAGAAAGCAAAAAGAGGTAATTTTCTTTTCTATGTGTTTGTAAAAGTAACTTTGGCTTCTACATTTACTTATGTTTTGGCGACATGGTACCCTAAAAATCATTAAACTGTCGAAAATTTTTTATTGGCTTATTTGATACCCCGAATCTTTATAAATATGTCTGCAAAATTTCAAAGCTTTACCTGCATTTTTCATTAAGTAATGGAGCAATGTTTGATGCTAAACAGCAACTACCACGTCTACATTTCAGATTATCTGCTAGAAAAGAGCCTGATAAAAAATGAATTAATTATTTTTCTAATGCGCATCAATGAGATTGACATTATATATGCAGTAATAAATCATTTTAAGAAAGAATTGTGCAATTCATGCAAAAATTCTAGTTTGTGAATTATTTACTGGAAGATCAAATGGATTTGGTCAAGATTTAAAAGTTGTGCGTGCATTTTATGATATTATTATGAATGAAATTAAAACTGAATTAATTATTTTTCTAATGCGCATCAATGAGATTGACATTATATATGCAGTAATAAATCATTTTAAGAAAGAATTGTGCAATTCATGCAAAAATTCTAGTTTCTGAATTATTTACTGAAGATCAAATGGATTTGGTCAAGATTTAAAAGTTGTGCGTGCTTTTTATGATATTATTATGAATGAAATTAAAACTTCAAAACGGATTCTCCTAAAGCACAAATACTAAATCTCATTTTGATAACACAGATAATTAAAAATCTAATTAGCAAAAATAGAAAAACTCTCCCATTTTTATAAATTTGTTTTTGGTGATATATATATATATATCCATGTGGCGAGATTCAACACTTTTATTATTAAAATATTTTAAGATATTTATTTATCAAATGCAGATATACAATTCTTAGATTTTGATGTATTTTATCTATAAATTGCTATTTGATTTTGCTTTTAATCGTGTACAATATTTAACATGCGAAGGCTTTTAAAATCATGGAAATAAAAAATAAAAGCATAAACATCTTTTGTACATGTTGTGCATTAGCTCTGAGCATGGAATTAGCTCCGAAGTGTGTGTATTTATTTTTTTTATAATTATTGGATAAAGTTATATGAAATATTGACCTTTCATTCGTTTGTTTTTCTATATACTCATTATGACAGTATACTGTTCAATTGTTCTACATTTGTGCAATTTCTTATGGTAAGTAGTTTTAAATAAGCTAATTAACTTTTCATAAAAGTTTCAGACTATTCGATGAATATTATATCATGCTATATTCATGGAATGAAAACTTCAAACTCATATTTCTCCCTGTTGAATTTTTGTACATATACTGTTATTCAAAACCCTAAGGCTTTTTTGATAATTGAAGTATGGGTTTGAAATTTTTTTATACATGTTCTGAAATGTATGTTTTGTAAAACTGTGCATGGAATTAGCTCTAACATGTTTAGTACTTTTCTAAAAAATTTTCAAATCAAAATTAATGTTTTTTCGGAATTTTTGGAAGTTTAACTATAAAAAAAAATGAAAATTTAAAGAGCAGCAGCAGAAAAACACCCATGCACAGTTTTATGTAGTGTTATTATAAGGTACTTGGAAAAATATTTTTGAAAGAAAAGAGACATATTTAAAAAAGCCTTAGGGATTTGAAAAATGCTTAAAAAAGCTAAGAAAATTTAAATTTTGCAAACATTTTGCAACAAATTAAAATTTTTTTGTATGCAATTATTATTAAATATTAACCTTTATAAAATACAATTAAAACCAAATATCAAATATTAAAAATAAAAAAAATTGTGAAGATGGTACCATATCGCCTTAATGGATATAGAAGCTTTAATATTTTATTGTATTAAAACTTGGTTATTTTGTTAATTTGTATGCACTAATGAATGATAAATATTTAGGAAGAAAATTCATACTCCCTTAATAAAAATTAGGCTTACGTTTTTAACGGAAATATTTTCGAAACTTTTTTGATAAAAAAAATAAGGATTAAACTGTTTTAGTAAATACTGCCGATAAAGTGTGTGGCGGTGGTATCTATATAAGCCAGTAACAGTCTCCGTTCTGAAGTGATCCTTTTGGTCTAGGGGTAAGTCATGCGCTTTTGGAATGCAAGGTACCGAGAACCAATCCTTCTTCATTGGTAACCCGGACGTGATATGAACACGCAATCCTCTGATCTGGTGTCAGAGACATGATGCAATCAACATGCCGTCTCACACATGATGCAACCTCAAGCCGTCACGCACGAATGACGTTACCCACAAGCCGTCACACCAAAAAAATGACGCAAGCCATCATACCAAGAAAATGACACAACCTTCAAGCCGTCACAACCTAATGACGCAACAGCCTCGCCATAACAACTATATCGTTCGTTCGCCTACCGATTCACTGGTACGAGAGTGTGTGGCAAAGGTATCTGTATAAGCCAGTAACAGCCTCCTTTCTGAAGTGCTCATTTTGGTCTAGGGGTAAGTCAGGTGTTTTCGGAACGGAAGGTACGGAGAACGAATCCGTCTTTAATATTAAATACTACATTAGTTTCCTCTTTAATGATTAACACAATGGAATTTTCTCCAAAATGCTTAATAAATTACAAATACGAATTCCATTCATTTACAGATCATCTAGCACTACGTTTAATTAAAAATACTTTATTAAAAGAAGCAAACACAATCTTTTTAACTGCATTGTTGAGATTTTCTACAATCATCATTTGCTCCGAAATGAAATGATTAGATGGAAAAACTA
>BMAO01029067.1:0-35446 GCA_019973975.1 Trichonephila clavata
GGAATGTTCTCGTTTCCTACTTTTGAAAAGTTAATTTTTCATGGAATTGTTCGAAAAGTTAAAAAAGTACCTATTGTTTTCAGAAGCTCGTATATTTTCTTAAAGCTCTAATGTTTTCCATTTTTGCTCCTTCGACAAGACGCCATGTTTTTCCCAGTTGGCCTGAACTCGACTTTGAAAAACGCGCTTGGCGCCACTTTGGCGCGACTTTAAAAAAATTTTCGCCAAGGGGTGGGCTATAATAGAAATTTACCCATAAATGGTATCCAAAACATTAAGAAAACTGATTTTATGTTTTAAACATGAAATTTGTGTATTTTTTGTATGTAACAAGTTTTGCGCAACGAAAAAGGGCATTGCAATTTGGGATATATTTATGTACCCCTTTACTAAAAATCTATTGAAAACAAAGCTTAAAAATTTATGTGTGCATTAAATTAACATTTATCTTTATACAGAAGTGAAATTTTTTTAAAAAATTGATCAGCCTGTTTAAAAATGTAATTTTTGCACAGTAGAATAATGAATTTTATAGAAACTTTCCTTTTCTATGTTACGACATCTGCTGTTTAGCTAAATGTCTGAGGAATATCTCAAAAATTTCACTTCAGTATACACAATATATATGAAATATAAAATAAAAAATTCCAGTTCATGCATACAATAAATTTTTTAAAAAAAGACACAAATTAAGAAATATAATACATGAATAAATGACATTTTGAAAAGTTTCACTAGTGCTTTGTATATTCACATGTAAACACAATTTCTTAAAGTATCAGAATTAAAAAGTTTATTTAAATATTACATAAATGATATCCATAAAGAAAAAATTTGTTTTTATGTTTTTAAACATGAACTTGATGTAATTTTATGTGCATAACAAGCTTTACAGGTAACGACAAAAATCATCCCGTATCATCACATATATATGTTTACTTTTTCTCAGAAACTGTTAAATATTAAGACTTCTGATTTAGTCTGAATATTAATTAGACTTTAATATTTATGCTGAAGTGAGATATTTCAAATATAATGTTAAGTTTTTTCAAAACCATGCAACATACAAATATTACTATGAATTTCTTGAAAATTTTCATTTTTTTTCTACAATAAATGCTTTATGTTAAATTATTTTGGGAAAATTTATAAAGGCACACTTCAGTGTACATGGTTATGTTCAGTGTACATATGAGTTATGTTTTACTGAAATTTTATGAGCATCCTTGCATTATTTTCTGAGAAAAAAGAACAAATTTTTATAAACAAACTTTTGAAAAATGCATTTTTAACATGAAATGTCACTTCATCACAAAAAATATGACTTCCAACATGTATTTTCCCCATTTTATTCAACATTAGCATCAAGTCAATATATTTTAAGTAAAAAAAGCATCAAAAATGTTTTTAAATTCTCAGAAAATACATACATAACATTTTTCAGTTTTTGTTTAACGAGATATTTTGTAAAATTTACATCTATTATCACAAAATCTCTATACATTTTAGAAGAATTTGTAGCATTTATGTATTACAAATATCAAAGTAGAGCAAATATCATCATAAATATAATGGGAAAAATTTATCTATATGGTTTTTGTGCATTTGAAAAAACATGATTTTACGTCATTTCGAAAGTTTTCATATGTGTTCTGTGTGTTCACATGCAAACATAAGTTTCTAAGACTTTTAAATTTCAAAAAAGTTTTCTCTAAACTGTACACATGATTTCTTAAACAGCAAAATAAAACTGTTTTTATGTTTTTAAACATGATATTTAGGTATTTTTATGTATTTAACCAGCTTCTTGCAACGACAAATGGTATTACACATCTGAATTTTTGTATGTACAATTCATTCAGAAACTTTTGAATATTAAGTTTAAAAACTTGTCTGTACAGTTAAGTAACATTTTATATTTATACTAAGTGATATTTTTTTTTAAAAAAATTAGTTTTTTTAAAAACAGACATTTATTCATCTAATTTGTTTGTTTTTTGACACATGTGCTCTAAAGCTAAATGTTTTTTTTTGTTGTAATATTTTCAAAATATCACTTCAGTATCCACAATAATGCATAAGGAATATATAATGTAAATTTGCAGCTTTTTTTTTTCACATACAGTAAATTTAGAAAAATTTTATTTTTTTTAAAAAGTAATTTTAAATTTAAATATATGAAAATAGTAGTTTTTGAAAAAAATCATACCTTGTGAAAGTAAATATTTAATAAAAAATAATACTTTAAAACTCTTGGAAGCATGTTGTAACTCGAAATTCCGCCACCAAACTAATACAGTTAATCGAACAGTCAACTGTTATCTAAAGTTAATTGCGTTTGAATAAACAAAAAGAAGGCTTTGCAATTGTTTCAGGATATTTAAAAGGCAAATATCTGTCAAAAGGGGGCGTGGCCCACCAGTTGAAAATTTTTTAAAAGTCATTTTGACATAGTTCTAATTGAAAATATGGCATAAATAATATATCCCTAAAAAGGTAATGAAATACAGATTTCAGAAATATCAAAAACTCAAAATCGATCATTCCATGATTTTTACCCTACTGACCTCCCTTAATGATACATACCAGTGTCAGTAACATTTTGAACATAGGCTGTCACCTTAATTATTTTGTGATACATTTGTTAATATGAGTATATTTTATTTATTTATTTCATTGTTTTCATTTATTTTTTAACTGCTTTTCTTATTTCTCTGTGTAATGACGTAAATTGAGCTCTGCCACAAATTAACTTTCATTTAAAAATTCAACTTATATGTGAAACTGACCTCTTTGGAGTGATTTGTTCGAGTGGAATGAAATATTCCATTTCTCATTGCGTT
Source organism: Trichonephila clavata (assembly GCA_019973975.1). Taxonomy (NCBI): domain Eukaryota; kingdom Metazoa; phylum Arthropoda; class Arachnida; order Araneae; family Nephilidae; genus Trichonephila; species Trichonephila clavata. The sequence continues at coordinate 2,844 of BMAO01029067.1, forward strand.
GGAATTCAGCTGTTTTGGCTGATTTATGTTTGAAGTTAAATATTTCGAAAGCATTTTTTATTTTTATTTTCCCCTACTTTTTATTCTTGTGTTTTTTGTTGTTTTGCAAAATGTTTTCATATGTTTTTGTTTTAGCCTTCTTTTTTTTAAGTACATCGAATCGGATTCTGTACATAAAAATAATGCCTTGAAGAAAATCAAACTTAAGACGCCATATTCGCCAACAAAAGCAGTACGAGGAGTAATTGCACATCAAATTGAGAACTAACAAGCATCAGCGAAATTGAGCAAAACAGACAAAGAATGGCTCAAATACGTGCTGAGAAACCATCAGAGCAACAAATACCCGATTTGACGATGCACGTCTGCGAGCATGGCATTTGTGTTTTTCAATATCAGATCTGCTCTATCCTCACCGAAAGGAACACTGTAGATCGCGAATGACTGAAAGACGTCATCAAGAAGCAGCATATCAGCGTCAAGCACACTTAGTGCTAAGGAATCACAATAGCCTTGCACTCTGTTACAACCGAGCTGAGGATTATAGTTTGAACTGGCATATTCTCATCGACATAAAGACTAAAGTGTGTCCGTATTGTAAGGCTCTGAAATTTAATGCAAAAACAATAGGAATGTGCTGAACCACTGGAAAAATTAAACTGCTTCAACTTGGAGAATCGCCAGAGACACTAAAAGCTTTACCTGCCATATATACAGCGGAATCAAAGCATTTCATATCAAGCCTCAGGAAGTACAATTCATGTTCCCAAATGACATTGTTTGGAGTAGATTTTGTAACTGACTTCATTCCAGCTTTCGAAATGAAAGGACGTTAATCATGAAGCTGGTTCCCTGCTTGCTTTCACAGACAATCAAGGTAAATTCCTACAAATGTACTTTATCGATGATAGCATGGATGAATTGAATGCAAGCTGTGGAATTTTTACTGCATAAAAAAGTCCATTGTTTCTTAACTGCAAGAGCTTCTTCATAAAAAAAAAAAAAATTTAATGCTTGAGCCTCTATGATGGAGACAATGTAAATACTTTTAGTTTCATAACGTAAGGAGAGAAAAAACATAATAACATAAATAAGTATTTTGTTAAATAACAAATGAAATCTGCTTAGAAAAGTTTTGTTTATGTATATTAATACATATTTTTAATAAAAAAATCATACATCATGTGTAAACGGTTAACCATATTAGAAATGTGTGCTTTCTCATTTCTTTGTTTTAAACCAGATTTACCCATAGCAATGCATGGAAGGGTACAGCTATTTGCAAATAAAATTAATATATAATCGACAGAGTTAAAGTATGAAAAATAAAATTAGAATTTAAGTTTAATTAAAACATAATCAAGACATAGTTTTTAAAAAATTTAGAATTTAATGTTGCGTTTTCGCAACGCGAATCTTAAATGGGTTAATGAATTACATATTTTCCCACAGTTTTCAGAAGGGAGGGAATTGAAAAAGGATGTTTTCCACTCAAAATAACGTTAAATAAATTTAGTATGAAACAAAAGAAAATCGAAGTATGAAAATAACAAAATCCCATGTCACATATTTATAAAATAAAAACAATTCTTTTTAATACAAAAAAATTAAAATTAGAGTGTAGTGAAAATTCAGTCTCTTGAAACATACAACATATAAAAACTCAAATGGAAATTAGGAATAAAACTACTAACTAACAACTATACATCGCTACTTGATAACAAGCATGCGCGTTTATTACAAACTGAATCAAAAATGCTATCATCAATAGATGTGTCAGATATGTCTAGCGCATAGGTTCCCAACCATTTTTGAGCTGGCACCCCCTTTTCTACTAAATATTTCGATACCGCCCCTTTTCTTGTGAATATTTCTCTCTCTCGACACAAGCCCTCTTACTCTAGAGAAATAAGAATGTAGTTACATAATACATGGCGAAAACAAGAGTTATGTTTTAAAAAATATCCTATTACTAAAAGAATATATTTTTTAATTTAATTTTTTTTCTAAAGCCACAATTATATTTATTTGCGAATCTGTAATATCTATTGCCACAAATATACTTAAATGCGTAAGATTATATATTTTAGTCATAGGTAGGATATTGTTGGAATTAAAACGCCTTACTGAATTTTTTTTTCATTTAAAAGAGTGGAATAAAAGTTTAGCTTACCTGTTATAAAGACAGGCAGGGGTTTGGATGATACGAAGTAATTCGTAATAAACTATTGTTTTCAAAATAAATATAAATTGACAGTTTCAGCCTTTAAAGAATCACGTTAATCCCTGGGTAACATATTTAATTATGCTTCTTGGATAATATACGTAATGAAATGCAGTGGACGAAACATGTTTCCTACTCTTCACAGATAAAGATAACACTTGCACTACAGAAATTAAAATGCACTATATCATTCCATTCAATGTAGGCATGAATGTAATGTAATCTTCAAGTTTTTCATCCACTTCCCGAACTACCAAAATATGTGAATTTTCATACATTTGATATAGAAATGATTTAAATACATAGAATCAAGATAAGTAAACAGTATTACAGTTTCCTTTTGTTAGTACATAATCAGCGTGTTTTTTTAGTATTTTTTGGTTAATCTGACCAAGCCCCTCCATGCCATCTCAACGCCCCCTAATTTTCTCTGGATATTTTACTGCCCCCTGAAAGCCTCAAACTCCCATAAGGGGGCGTTATCGCCACGTTGAGAACCTATGGTCTAGCGCAGAGGTTCCCAAACTTTTTTGTCTCGTAGACCCCTTCCCATGATTTTCGGTTTGAGGTAGACCCCTGCTTAATATTGAATTTTTACAAATTTATCAACTTAAATTCTTTTTAACCGCTGATACTACTACTCCCACTTTAAAAGAATAAATATCTAACTGTAATGAAATATATAGTGTTTAAAATTTAAAAAGCATATGTTAATTATTTAAATTAAAATTAATTAATAAATAAAACTGTTAAATAAAACAACAAATTATTTTAATGGGAGGGATGAATCTTTAGCACTACAATATCAAATTTTCAACATTTTGTATCAATTTTGTGTGGTTTAATTTTAAATCTCTTTTAGTAGTGTCCAGTTTTTTTTCTTCCGAGATTGGCAACCGCGTTGAAACTTCTCACTCTAGGAAAAGCAATGATAACTTCCCCACAATATTCCATAAGTCGGGGAAAAAGCAGGTTTGACTTTTTAAAGCCAAAATTGCTGGCATCCGTTTCTAAACTTTAAGATCTTCTTTAGTGCTTATTAGTCCCTATTGTAATTTGACATTTTTCTTCAATATGACCATTGCCTACTGTGGTATTGACAGAGTCAAAGCATTCTTAAACCTTGTTTCAAAATCTGAATAAAAGGCATTTTAATGTTGAATGTAAACTGAAACGTTCTTATAGATTGTCTGTGAAAAATTTAGAAAATTCGGAACTTCCAGTATTATACTTCTTGTGCTTAAATCAAGAAAGAAAAGCTGAAATGGTTCTTGTTTTAATATAATTTATGCTGTCACTTTATCAATGCAAATTAACCTCAGTAAATTTAGCCAATAAATATGTTAAATAGGTAAAAATTGGTTTACACCTGATTATAAATTTTCTTTTAAAATTAAAGTCACGATCTAGCTTAATGAGAGTCAGCATCACATAGACCCCCAGTTACAACTCATAGACCCCCAAATTAACTTTTGGCTGACGTAGACCCCTTGGAGGTCGTCATAGATCCCTGGCGTCTATATAGACACTTGGGAATCACTGGTCTAGCGCAACTATTAGCTTTGATTCAAATGAAGAATTGGTTCGTTATTAACAGTCTCTGTTGGTTTATTTATTTAATGTTCTTACAAAATCTTATTAGTAGCTGTCTTTTTGGTTCCTCAAATTTATTATATTATTCTTGATATTCTGCTACGCAAGATTAAGTGAAAATTTTAATACACGATCCATATCAGGATCATGAGTAATAAAATGTTGTTCCATATAACTTGTAGCAAATTTCAAGCCATCGTGAATTAAATCTATAGTTAATTTCTGAACTTTACCTTCAACTTCATCATTATCAACTTCATTATTATCATATCAAAACTGTCATAAATTCAATCAAATCGTCCTCATTCAAAGTGCACAAGTCCCAAATTATTTGGAATTCGTGCTAGAACAAAAAGTTCATGTAAAAAAAAATTGGCAGTTATAGAGACTGCCGCTAGAAGTGAAAACTTAGAACTTTTAGTATTAAAATTTGAAATTTCATAACGTTTGAATTAAAATTATCAACATCAATCTGGTTTTCACATCTTTTGACGCTCCGAGCAACAATTATATGCATATGGTTTTTTTATTATTCAAATATATAACGGGCTGTACAGATCATGACAAAATATAAATACAATTCAATTGAAATAACAATTAGTATACAATCATATTATTTATGGATAGTATTTGCATTTACTTAAATTTCAATGTACTTGATTTTTAACATTATTTTAATTGTTTTCATCATTGTCATCATTAATTTCAACAATACTTAGACTTTTTGTACTTTCAATTTTATTTTGATCTAAAAAAGATACAATAGGCTTATGGTAGCTAAAGTAAGAAAGGAAAATGTTTGATTCAAATTTATCTAAGTATCTCGTTAAAACCGCATCGATCGTCGTTTTATATTTTGTAGTATTGATTTTTCGATTATTGGACATATTTAAATTAAGTGTTTCATTTAGAAATCAATTAGTGGTAGATTTTTATCATATGCAAAGTTAATATTGAAGTCTCCACTTAAAATCATCGGTACATTATCATATATTTTTCGCCAAATCTTTTTTCGAGTATTTCAGAACCTTCTTTTGTATAAATCATCAAATTTTGGAAGAAAAATTGTTGTATCTGTCTCATAGATTTTTCAGCCGAAATATAAACGGCAACCATTAATATGTATTGCCCATTCTCGGAATCGCAACGAGCAATGCATATCTCGCCTATATCAGAAACATTAACACCAATGCTTCTAGTGAATTTCACATGTATGTCCATACGTGAAGTAATGAAGTGTGACGTATCTTGAGTATTGTGATAAATAGCTACGCCTGCAGCTGGAACTTCGGGTCTTTTATAACTTACAACGAAATTGAAATTCGGAATATCAAGTGGTTCTTCGTTTTTCATACGAATTTCTGACAAAAGCAGAACATTTGACTTTTTTACAATAGCATCATTTTTTAGGTCAGCTGGATGCGCGTGCAAACTTTGACAATTGAATAAAAATATCGATTATCCCTTCTTGTTGGAGATGAATTCTAGAAAAGTTTTGGTGACCGTTTGTAGTGAATTGTTTTGTAACCTTTTCAATTCCAACGTTAGGTCCTCTCGATGACTCGTTGATCTTTTATCATGTTTATTTGCATTAATAACCATATTTTAAACTTCAACACATTAATCTTGAATTATTATTAAATTTTACAAAATTTTTAATTTCAAAATCTACGATAAAAATATGATTGAACAACTAGAACTCTGTTTTACCACGGTCGTAAGAAAACGTCTAAGCCTCTGTGAAATGCTAATCCGGATTGCGTGATGCATTGTAGAGGTTAAATATTAGAAAATAAATAATACAAAATTTTCAAACGCCAGAATAAATACGAAGATTTAAAATAATTTTCTGTTACTTATTTTTTATCTTAAAAATATTAGTATATTTATTTAGTACTCACTATTGTACTGCACAATGATTGTTCAATTAAACGGTTCAAATAATAATCAAACAAAAAGACTATTTCAACAATGCACAGTATATACTCATTGAAGTTTTCACTTTCATTCAATTTCACTTATAAGATATACACAGCAGTATACGTCAGCTGTATAGCTACAGATGTACTGCTATAAGCTTGTCGGTGACGCGAACGCACGAGATTTTACCCATCCAAAAAGTGTGTAAGGCGAACAGTCAGAGCATGTCGGTGACGCGAACCCATAACATTTTCCCCTATCAAAAAGTGCCCAACGCCGCTAAAGAAGTTTTCACTTCAAAAATTCGTTAAATTCGTGCAACATGTTATTTCGAAATCGTGTAAAAAAAGTTGGGTGTAGTGTTTTTGTAGATTTGTAACACTCTTCCATCAGCGATTCTTATCCTTTCTACCTCGGGTTGACACTTTAAGATTACACAACGCCTGAAACAAGTTAATGTCACAACCGATTAATATTCAAATTGTCAGTGAGATAAAGGGTTGTAGATGATAGTAGATCATTGTAAATATTTGTCGACAATATCGCCATTTATTGATCCGTGTCAGTGGATCGTAAAACCACATTGTTGTATCAACTTTACATTTGTTTTTGAATCAACAAAGCCGAACGGCTGCACCTCGTACAGGTAAGTAACAAAGTTTATTCATTCCCTGTAACTTGGCTCGTCTACCTATCTAGTAGTCGTATCCATTGCTTCCTTAATTTAAAGTAAATTATATTATTACTACCTGAGTATAATTATTTCGAGTTTGATGCAAGGCTTTTCCACATATGCTGTGTTCAAATTCCTACGAAACCCTAAAAAATGAGCCAGATCTTCACCTCGGACAACATGAGAAGAAAGTACCACGTCACCATTATCAAAGATTTTAACACTTACGCCATTACTTCTGGAAAAATATTGCAAGCGATTATACTAAATTTTATGAACTAATTTTGTATTAAAGCTACAATTAGAAATAGTACAGAATTTATATTCTTAAAAGATCTAGACCTTTATTTTATGGTATTTATGGTTTTGAAGGTTTATTAAACCCGATAAATGTCAGTCAAATAATTTTAATACTGGCATTAAAAAAAATACTAACTACATTTTAAATAATAACTATATACATTTTAAATAATGTTATAAAATTCCACAAAATTTAAACGTGCTATTGAATTAGTGCTAAAGGCAAATTATATACGTTTATTTAGTAATCTGTATAAATAATATTTAAAGGATTACTTTTAAGGTGGACCAAGTAACAATAGGTTTGCTATTTTATGTTTACATTTTATAAGGAAAATTGCAATATTATTAATAATTATTTTTATATTTATATATATATATATATATATATATATATATATTGATGATTTGATTATTTTCGGTAAAAATAGTGAATGTATTTCTAACATCCATTTTTATCCTGATTTTCTGAGGCAAAATAAAAGAAACGAAAACACATTTACAGTAGATGAACTCTATGTAAACTTCAGTACTATAGAAAGTATATTCTTTGGAATTAATGTAGAAGGCATTTCCACATAAAATCTTCTCTAAATGATTAAATAAACCAATTAAAAACATTTAAAATGAAGTTAACCCAGCTAAAATTAAACTTTAATGAATCTCTAATTTTAAAATGCGGCATTTTTGTACTAAACTGGCCATAAAGAAAAGAAAAAAATTAATCGGTTAATGTATGAAACATTAAAGTATAAGTTAAAATTATCCCTACGATACCGAAAATAAAATTTCTTTTGATGGGAGTTATTTTCCACGCCGTCAGCGTTATTTCCTTTCCAGCCAGCGTGATGAATCTTTGGTGGTTAAAGTTCAATCCTCCTTTGTCTTCAGGCATAGTTAAAGCCAGAGAACTCACTTCACTTGAAGCCTCTGCAACCAATGACGCTGATGCCATCATTATCATGAGTAAGGCAAAACTTGTGAAGAAATGGAAATATATTAAATAGGCGTCCTTAAATATGTTTGCTTCTAGAACCGCGTACAATGTGAAGTACAAACCGCGCGAGATGTAGATGAGTGTGGCGAATACAAGAAATCCCACTGTATCGTCAAACTTTTTGACTGCAGATTTAATTACAGAGTAATTACGCAAAATATTTTCAAAATTAAATGTTTTTTCCATTATCAAAGACATGTTAAAATGTTTTATAATACATTTTATGTCACAGCAAACAGAAGTATAAAAGAAGGCGAAAGATATCATCGGCAAAGAGAAAAATATGAGGCAATACATTTCGTAAAGAACTGGTAATATATTTCTATATGCTTCCGGGAAGGAATATCCGAAGAATAGTCCGGAAATATCATAAAACATGTCCCCTGTGACTATTCTATAAATGAATGAAGCAATTTCTAGTGATATTCTTATAATGATAAGTACTTTCAGCCATAACATACTTTCTGAACTTTTTCTGCGATTTAAGTTTCTGAAAGCCCTGGTTATTTTTTTCATGTGCTTTATTTTTTTCAGAAGGAGGCACCGGTATACAATCTCAATAATGGAAACTGCTGCCGTCAATAGCGACTCAAGTGTTCCCGTCAATTTCCTGGCTATTGCAGACAATGTCATCAAAAAGTAAAAAGAGACAATCATGGCATTGAATAAAAGGAGAAAGACTGAGGAACATTTTTGACGGCCAAATGAATTAGAAGCAGTTTTTAAAGAATAAATGGCAGAGAAGTGGAACAAAAGAAATATCCAGTTGTATACTGAGACCATATTTAGACACTCCGTATAAAACAAAATGAAGTGGATGTATGAAAATAAACGCCAAGTTGTTGTTATAGATTACTTTTAAGTACTCTGATGAATGTACAAGGCGATCTCCGTTCGATGTTCAATATAAGTCTATTTTGTTTTGATTGTAGCCCAGTTAATAATGAAAATGCATAATTCTATTAAAAATGCTGATGACATTTGATCAATTGTCTATGATTTCTAAGTTTTCATAATTAGTTTTGTTAGTATATAACATCATTTATTTTTCTCTAATGTGTTTTAACAATTTCTTTTTCTGTTTTATGATTTCGTTTGTAGTGATACATTTTAGGTTTTTTTTCCCCTTAGAAATTGTTTTCTAGTAGTGACTTATAAATATTTTAGTTTTCCAAATATTATTTTGTTGATTAAGGGAACACTTTTACATATATCAGCAGGAAATAAAATTGGAAACAAATTATGTATTACTGAGATAATTTGCATTTTTCTTGTGTTTATATGATAATATTTTTCGACGTAATTGGGAAATAAAATTATTCAATTTTAGTTTTAGATTGCGTTTTATATTAATAGCGATTTTTTCTTTTAATGAATCACATATTTTCCCTCGCTTTTCAGAAAGAAGAATTTTAAAAAAAGATATGATCCACATATAAGATAATCATATAAGATATTGATTTATTTGCAAATGTATACATTTGTTTGTTTCTATCTAAGATAAAGGATCATTATTAGGGCTTAGAGCATATGTTCTTGAAATGGGCGTTTGAGGCATTCAAAGAGGCTTTAAAAGACCCAGAGAAAGTTAGGGGGCGTTGAGATGGCACGGAGAGGCTTGGGCAGATTAAATAAATATAGTCTAAAAAAGACTAAAAAACACGCTGATTATATACTAACAATAGTAAACTTTCATACTGTCTACTTATGTTGATTGTATGTATTTAAATCATTTCTATCACATGTACAAAAATTCACATACTCCGTTAGTTCGGGAAATGGATGAAAAACTTAAAGATTACATTACACATTCAGACCGACATTAAATTGAATGATATAGTGAATTTTAATTTCTGTAGTGCACGTGTTGTATTTGTCTGTGAGCAGTAGGAAAATTGTTTCGTCCACTACATTTCATTACGTCTTCTGTATCCAAGAAACATAATTAAATATGTTTACCAGGAATTAACGTTTAATTCTTTAAAGGCCGAAACTGTCAATTTATTTATTTTGAAAGCAATAATTTCTTATGAATTACTTCGTATCCTCAAAACCCCTGTCTGTCTTTATAACAGGTAAGCTTACACTTTTTTATTCCACTCTTTTAAATAAAGAAGAAATTCAGTAGTGCTTGAATTTCAACTATATCCTATCTATGACTAAAATATATAATATTACACATTTAAATATATTTGCGGCAATTTCAGATACGCAAGTAAGAAAATTGGAGCTTAAAAATTTTTAATTAAAAAATATATTCTATTAGTAATAGAATATTTTTAAAAATTTAACTCTTGTTTTCGCCATGTATTATGTACACTCTTAATTCTCTAAAGTGGGAGGGGGTGGTATCGAAATATTTACTAGAAAAGGGGGCGCCAGTTAAAACAGGTTGGGAACCTATGGTTTAAAGTTTTGAACATTATACAACACATTTGATAGGTATATGCGTGCAGGCGTGTGCGTGCGTGCGTGTGTGCTTTGTCTTCTGTATTTTATTTCAATGCCACAAATAAATAAGAACTTTCTTGCAAAATTAAATAACGGAAATAAGTATAGAACTTTAACTATAAAAGAGAAAAATGCATAATTTCATTTGTGAAGAGCGTGAAATAACACACAAATTCAGTAAGCTACATTTCATTATAAATCGGCAAACGGAGGATATGTGTTCATTTAACAATACACATTCTAATATCATTCACTGAAACAATCAAATCAGTTCAATATATCGATACTGTTTGCAGATTTACTTGCACCGCAAGTTAATTGTAATGTAAAATATTAGTTTCCAAATGAACTAAAAAACAATAAAAATATGCACTTAGTACTTTGAAAAAAGGCAATCAATATAAATATTTCAATGACATGTTTTCATACATAAAATATAAACAGGGTGTCCCCGAATGTCGTGTACAAACTTGGAGGGGAGCTAGAGAACATCCTGAGGAGCCATAATTACATCTGAAAGCATGAGCGGAAACTCTTAACCCTAACGAGATAAAGAGACAGACAGATTGTAAGGCCACAATGTAGCATGTAGAGTAAAAAGCTTTTTAATACAAAAACAAAAACAAAACAATAATAAATTAAAAGTACGACATAAAAGCATTACATGAGGTGTTTCACATTGCTGCCAATGGGATGACACCGACGCGACATGGATTTGGAGGAAATGTACGAAAATACCGGGCGTTTTTCAAGGATCGTAACAGCATCGATGGACATTTGTGCCACCAGGAGGATTCAGAATTGAAGGGTGTATCGTCAATCATGGCTCTGAAAGATGCATGCTCCACCAGGTTCTGATGTATGCACCCGAGCAAATGTTTGATGATTCGGTTCCGCCTCGTTGGGTATCTTTCCCCCTTACAACCGAACAGCAACACGTCCATTTCCGTTGACTAGGCCGTAGATGAAGTGGATATCCGCCAACTAGGCGTTCGTATAACAATTCATGTTCATCGCATGCTGTCCAAGTCTGAAATGAAGAAACCACATGCGCCGACATTGCGAGCTCACGTACAGCGTCCCCTATCGCTTTCCGCCCACGCTTTTATGTGTAATTAGGGCTCCTCATGATGTTCGCTAACTCCTCTCCAAACTTGTACTCGGTATTCAGGAGAACTCTGTAGGTAATAAATACTGTTACGTGTGTGTGGTGTTATAAAATGATAATAATAATATTCCTGGAGACCTAGGATTGCCTTTTCCTGGATTTATTGGTAACAAAACTTTCAACGATAAACTTAACAATCTTTAACAAATTAAATCGATACATTAATTAGACAGAAACTAAAGATTATTCTTATATTCAAGATAAAAATCCTAGTAAACAACGGCACCTGGTACGCCGAAGCCAAGAATTACGAGTAAACATCAGCACCTCTAGTTATGCTGAAGCCAAGTTCAAGATTCCAACTGAGACACAGAATCCGTTACATATGGTTTCTATCACGATAGACCACGTGGGGTCTGAGGGGGGCGTCAACCATGCTCCACCCACTCAGATCACCAGGTCCCTAATTCACAACACTGTATATCAAACCAAAGTAACTTTCATTTCCAAATCTGTTGTGATGAACTAATCTCCGTATAATTCATTTGAAATCTCGCACCCGCGATATATTTAAAATCTTTAAGGGCCCAAAAATACGTAAGCATTCAAAATAGTCTTCCAAAATGCTTGTTTAACCTAATTTCTTTCAAATTTATGGTCCGATGTTTTCGTATTCCAAATTTGTCGAGTCCTGATCCAACTGAAGATCTCACTCTATACGGAGGTGGATGCATTATAAATCTAAATTGTTGTAAGAAAAGAAACAAAGTTAAGTGTCTAATTTCTGAAACATTAACGTATAAGTTAAAAGTATCCCCATGATGCCGAAAAGAAAATTTCTTCTTATGGGAGTTATTTTCCATGCCGTCAGTGTTATTTCCTTTTCAGCCAATGTCATGAATCTTTGGTGGTTAAAGTTCGATTTTCCTTTGTCTTCAGGCATAGTTAAAGCCCTGGCACTCACTTCACTTGAAGCCTCTGCAACCAATGACGCTGACGCCATCATAATCATGAGTAAAGCAAAACTTGCCAAGAAATTATAATATATTAGAATAGGATCCTTAAACATACTTGGATCTAGAGCCACGTACAATTCGAAATATAAATCGCATGAGTTGTACATGAGAGTGGCAAATGCGAGCAATCCAACTAAATTGTCAAACTTTATGATTACGGCTTTAATAACAGAATAATTATGCAAAAGGTTTTCATAATTAAATGTTTTTTCCATTAGCAAAGAAGTGGCAAAACGCTTTATAATACATTTTGTGTCGTAGCAAACAGCAGTATAAAAGAAGCAGAAAAACGTCCTTGGCATAGAGAAAAATATCAGAAAATAAATTTCACTTACAATTGATAATATATTATTATACACTTTTTTATAAAAGGAATATCCAAAGAATAGATAGGAGATATCATCTACATATGTACTTTGAGAAATTTATAAATGAATACAGAAATCTGTGATGATATTCTTATAATGATTAAATACTTTTAGCCATAACATATTCTCCTGACTTTTTCTGCATTTTAAGTTTCGGAATGTCTTGATTATTTTTTTCATGTGCTTTATTTTTTTCAGAAGGATACAGCGATACATAATCTCAATAAGGGCAACTGCTATTGCCAAAAGCGACTGAAGAGCGTGCCTCAAATACAGGACTACGGACAACACCATTAACAAATTAAAAATGACAATTAAAGCATTAAATAAAGCTATAAATATGAAGGGACGTCTTTTATATTTGTTTGGATTAAAAGATTTCAAAGGAAAAATGCCAGAAATGCGGAATAAAAAAAATATCCAGTTGTATATGGTGATCCTATTTAGACACTCTATAATAACTCTCCATATAAAACAAACTGAAGAGGATACATAAAGATCAAACACTGAATTGATTTAAACTTTTTACTCTAAAATTTGTACAAGGTGACCTTGCATCAATTTCCAATGTAAGAGTATATTTTGTTTTGATTGCAACTTTAATATATATAGTATACTAAAATTTATAATTCTATTAAAAAACTTAATGACTTTTAGTCGACTGACAACGATTCAAAACTATCAAGATTAGCTACATTGATCAAATCCATGATTTACTTTTCTATGCCGTATTTTTATTAGTTCTTCTTTTTCTGTTCTTTAATTTCATTTGTAGCAATATATTTTGATGTGTTTGCTTAGAAGTTGTTTTCTATTAGTGGCTTATAAATATTTTAATATTCCAAGTATTATATTAATGATTAAAATTACATTGTATGTACCTCGTAAACATTTAAGTAAAATATGCATTATTAAGGTAATTTATTTTTCTCCTTTTTCTATTTGGTAATATTTTTGGACGCGTTAAGGTACATTTTGGCATTTTTAGCTTAGAAGGCGTTAACTTTATGAACCACGTATTTTTTCCATGCTTTTCAGAGAGACGAATTTAAAAGAAAGTTACCGATAAAAAAATGTTGAAATAAGTTTTGTGTAAAACAAAAGGAAAACCTAATAGGGTTGATTTTTATCCGGATTGTGTTATGAAATTATATAAGGTATTGATTCATTTGTACCATTATAACTTTCATATTAAAACTGTTGTTTTCTGGTTTGTGAGTCAGTTTGTGTGAGAGTGAGAAAGAGAGGTAAGAAAAAATAAAGTAAAAGAGAAAGAGAGGGAGGGAGAGTGAGTGAGGAAGAGCTTGTGTGTGTGAGACATAGAGGAAGCATGCGTGTATCTTCAAATTTTTGGATGTAAAGTTTTCAAGTGTGCATTCAATAACCAAGATTAGAATTTAATTTCTCTTAGAAAGATAGCAACAGGTTTAAGCAAGATGACAAAAGATAATTCACATGTTTTGTTTCTTTAAATTTGAAAAAGTAAACTTTTATTACAAAAAAGTTTCAAATCATTTTCTGTTAAAAAAGATATTATACAGGTAACATTATAAAAATAAATGTGTGTGTGTGAGAGAGAGTGCATGTGACAGATAGTGTCTGAGTGAGAGAGAGGGTATGTGAGAGTAAGGTGTGTGTGTGTGAGTGAGAGATAAAACGTGGGAGAGTGTGTGTGAGTGAGAGAGAAAATGTGGGTGAATGCGCTGAGTGAGAGAGAACGTGGGAGAGTGTGTGAGTGAGAGAGAATGTGGGAGAGTATGTGTAAGTGAGAGAATGTGGGAGAGTGTGTGAGTGAGAGAGAATGTGAAAGTGTGTGTGAGTGAGAATGTGGAAGAGTGTGTGTGAATGAGAGAGAATGTGGGAAAGTGTGTGTGAGTGAGAATGTGAGAGAGTGTGTGTGGTGTGCACAGCTGGCCATTAAAATTTCAACACCCAGAAAGGGAAGAAAATAATAACAAAGCATTACATACAGTAAAATATAGCACAATAGAAAGAAAACCTGATTAAATTTTTAGGGGTGTTCAGGGTCTGAAATTAGTACACACAACCGGCGCCTCTCAGACATTATGGCTCTAATCCGGTTAGATGTGCATTCAAACTGGGTTCGAAAAACAAATACGAATAAATCGTTCCATACAATATCAAACCTATGCCACTCTTCTCCAATCGTATTGTCAGAAAACGGTGGCTATCCAGTATCTAAAAAAACCTTGACAAATGTTTTCACTAGATGAGAGATCTGTAAAACGTGTTGGCCAGGGCAGCACATGAACACATTCGACGTCGAGGAAGGGTTATTTTTTTTAAAAAATGACGCCCCCGAAGTTTCGAAAACAGGGCACAACCACCGGCCTAAAATCTGAGAAATGCAATGCTGATTGTTCTGGTTACTGATGATGCTAACAAGAGTTATTCTTGTCATATATGGAATGACGGGCGATAGCATAACATTAGGCGCAAAGCTCATTTGGCTATGCTTAATCAAAGCTACCTCTTGCATTCTTCTTGGTGTCTCCATAGATGCGTCCACCATGATGCTGCCTGCGGAACCAAGATTTTTCTAAAAACACAACATAGTACCATTCTAGTAACCAAACCAGTTTTAAAATTGGGTGCACCTCTATTTCTATACTGCAATATCAGGGTAGACCCCAATAATGTTATCTATAAAGACAATCCTTGCTACAGACGCCGTCGCACAATCCATGCGAATACTTTTCGTGATGCGAGCAAGAATAATTCCTGACTCGAGATCTGTCATAAGACTGTTGAATCCTGCAAAGCCAACCTGTCAATATATCTGTCCTCACGGACGTTAGTTATTGGAGGCTGTAAAGTTTTGCATGGTACGATTTTTCTGGACCCATCGATTTTATACTTGTGTGACTGTCGTTGGGTTCCGAACAATGTGGGTAGCAATATCGCGGAACAATTAGCCACACTCTCGAAAGGTTCTAAAACTACTGCTATCGAATTCTGGCAAGCGCTGATAGCCATTTCTCTTTTCTAATGCATATATAGCACGATCTTCTCACAAGCAAGTACCATTAAAAAGAAATTTCGCTGCTATATTTTATTTTGTGCAGAGTTTGAGATATCCTTTCTTCCTCCTGCCTCCTTTGATTGCCTTTAAATGCTGAAATGCTGATCATTTAAGTGTCCCGTCACCTTATCTCTAACACTAGCGTCATTCCCTACTTCATGGTGCTGCGATTTTAATGGATTGCAGTGAATATATATTTTCTTTTTACAATCCCAGTGACCTATAAAAGTTGACCAACTAAAATAAAAGGCTAATTTTTTTTTTGATTGATTACAGTACATGCTTTAATGGTAATACTTTATGGAACAAAAACGGAATTATTACATTAAAAAATTAGCGAATATATCAGCGTTTATTCATCTTAGAATCTGCGAACTACATTATTTACATATCGAAACACACCACGTATGTTCTTTTCCCTCCAGGAACACTATTTTGTGGGAAAATTGAGTTTTACAAAATTCACTTGCCAGCGTGAACTTGAAAAATAAGATTATGACAAGCCTAGAAGATGTAGCTATGGTTACCAGATTGGCAAATTTATCGCCCTTGGCGACAAATTTGGCCCAAAAAAATGCGATGTTACACAGGAAATATCGGAACGGCTCTAGGATCTATCCTTCGATAAATTCCCATGAGGCTACATAAGGTACCTTTGAAACAAACGTCGAATCACTTCAGATGAGGCTGCAATTCAAAAGAAAGTGCAGTCGAGATCGGAATCTGTTGTGCGTTGACTGCGCTTAGAAAGAGAAAATTTATATATCTGAATTTCTGCTAGTGAATCTGTTGCAGAGAGCCGTTTCTAAAACACTATTAATTATGAATGCGTTTTGGACTATTCAAATAATCTACACTATTAAATCTGCTATAATATTTGTTTGTGTATGTACGTCGATTTGTCTTCGCATAGTCACCTTTTCGCCCTTTCCTATTAATAAATCTATTGTGCAAATTACTGGAGCCCAGCAGTTCACCCTTGACGCAAATTTTCCCCAATATACGATTCATATTTGGGGACTCTTTTAGGTAGCGCTGTGTAAAAGAAATATTAAAACTCTTTGCTACATTTGCAAAAAAGGTGACCATTTTCTCTCCTTTGTGCGGGAAAAAAAATATTTTATATATTTGCAAACATAATAAAAAATATTGGGGACACCATAACTTAAGCTTTTATTTTTAATTAATGGAATCAATAAACTTTTTGACTTCAAAATATAAAGGACGAAATACAAATTTTTATTTATGTATGGGGCCATAAAAAATTTTTTTATTTTAATACGAGTAAAAAAAAGTTAATCTCAGTATATTTTTTTTATCTGCTCCTTTTTTATAAATTCAAAACATAACATTTGTGCAGATTTTTTTTCTACACAGAAAAATGATTTCGGGTCTCGATACTATTCTTTAAACGTGGCGAAGATACAAATAATGTTAAATAAATTATATCTTTCAAAAAATTTTAATTATCCCCATTTTAGCAACAAATTTCTGAGAAATTTATTTGAAACGTCAATAGCTTTTGTAAAATAGTTTTTATCGATATTGAGAGGTTTAAAAACTGTAACAAATTAAAAACCAAAAAATTAAGAATTTTTGTTGAAAAAAACACAATAAAAAAGGAAAAAAATTAAGCCATCTAATGGCGCCATCTATTGATGTAAATTAAAAACGTTTCTAATTTCTTTTTACGGTTAAAAAAAAGAATAAGTATTCTGTAGGTTTCTCATAAATCTTTTATATAAATATTCCTTATTCTAAAATTATAAATTGTTGAAAAATATAAGTTATTTTCCAGTGTGTAGTGTAAGTTATAAACCAGTAGACTTCTCAACCAAGACAATCAATGATGGATACGTTATTCCATATATAATGTAACCTGCAAGATATTTAAAAATCGAATGGTTCTATTATTCTACATTCTTATTTCTTTTTGTTATTGATCTGGGTTTTGAAAATAATAAAAGGTAAACTATAATAAATAATGTGAACAGTATCATTTTATTATTCATACAATGTTTTCCTTCTCGAGAATTTTATGCAAAATTCTAAATTGACTGAGAGATTAATTTGTGAGGATATTATAGACACATTGCGAAAAAAATTTCAAAAATAAGTTTAGTTTTAGGCTTAAATATTATTTTATATTTATATTAAATTTTTGAAATAATAACTGTGTTCACAACTTAAATGTGTAAAAATTAATATCAATTTCTCAAGTAATCTGAATAATGGATTTCAACATGATTTGTATATGAAGTATTTAAAATTTGAAAAATGAAATAAAATTTAAATATGAGATATTTTAGCAATGCAAGAAAAGACAAATGCGTACAATTAAATGCCATGTACCTCTGGATAAAACACTTAAGTTCGGATATCAACTATGTGTACTACAATACTTTTAAAATCCAGATAAATTGATTTTTTTTTATTACAGTAAACGTCGTTTATCCGAACGTTTATTGGCCGGAGCGTCAAATATCCGGACCAAAGTTCGGATACGTTTTCGAACAGTGCAACGCTCAACAATTGTTTCACGTGAGGCAAAAAGTGACGGGAAAACCCAAGGTGAGGGATATTTGGGCAATTTCAATAGTGTGATGTGGTAAACATCTGCAACGAATATTAAGTCAGTTTGTTTCCAAGTGAGGGGATGTATACGTGCTCTTTTGCTGAGTTTTGTTGATGTAGAAACCTGGATGGCATGCGATGCAGAAGACTGTGGATTGCAAATGTAAATGATGACCAGATTGTGACTTTAGTACAAGAAAAATTAGACCCTGTTGACGATGAAGCGAATGGAAGACAAGGACAGCAACAACGAAAGTAGCAAGAATCCATCAAATTCTGACGCTTTTTCTGCGTTAGAAACAGCTATCGAGTGGTATGAACAACAATCAGAATGCTCACCTACTCAACTACTGCTGCTCAAGAGAATCAAAGACCTTTCAGCGAAAAACGAAGGTGTTCAATGGTACAGTGAAAAAATAAGTGATTAATTTCCACAATAAAGGTAACATTGCTACATTTTGCACCTATTTTGCTTCAAGCACGTTTCCCGCATGGGATGATTTTCAATATTCATATAGTGTCCGGTTTCATATACTGCATGGATCGCATTCGGTTTTCGGTTATCCGAACAATTGGTTTTGTTTCCGGTCCCAATTGATTCGGATAAACGACATTTTACTGTATTAAATATTTAATTTGATAAAATACCTAATTAAATATTTATTTGTTAAATAATTTCTTTACCAAAAGGAAATTAACACTATCATTTCCACTATTCAGTAATACCTCGACTTGTGCAATTTTCAAATCTCGTCGATTAGTATTTTGTTTTAGCAACAATGACCTGGCTCTCTTTTAAGGATTTTTGGAAACAATTCAATGTTTTAGAGGCAGTAAGAGTCATCGAAATATCTGGGAATAAAGTTTCACCAAAAAAAATTAAGTAACGACTGGATAAACTGTTTTTCTTAATTAATTATTATTATTATTACTGAAACTCAGGCGGAATCAGTGCTAGAGCCTGATGAAATTGGTAATATGATTGAAGAAATTGTCGATCTTGCCAGGCATATAAATTAAGAAGTGGATAGTGATGACGTCAAGAGAACTGCTGGATTCCCCCAATCAGGAACTGACAATTGATGAGCTCATAGAAATGCATGAGATACAGCAAGACGTCCAAGAACTCGAGTTTTTAGACCCAGTTCAATTAGAAGATCGAATGACGGTTGGAAATTTGACAGAGAAGATCTCTGTTAAATTGAAAAACGGTAACAAATCTTAGAAAATATAGACTCCCACGAAAGGCGTATTCTTTCAACAAAACAAGGAATAGAAGAATTATTAGCATGCTACGAGGAAATTTTGCTGGAGAGAAGAAATCTTTGAACCGGCAGACTACTTATGTAGATTTTAAGAAACCTTTTACATCAAAATAACTTCGGTTCGAAATTTTGTATTTGTGTTATTTAAGATTTTATTAATCTTTTGTCTGCAGCCTCAACTAAAAATAATTTATACGTATTTACATGCAAAATTATACATTGACTTATGCGGTAATTACTTAGGCCCACCTAGCGCATAAATTTAGATGTTACTGTACATCAAATCAGTCTACGATCAGCAGTCCGTTGGCAATTGTAACATGTCAATAAATTAATAAAAAAATTCAGAACTTGAAAAAAAAATGTTGATGAGATGTGGAAATTATCGAAATGCTTCATTTTGGGTAGCTCGTAAAATACTACCAATATTTCGAATAGTGCATGAAACACCCAAGTACTATACAGTTCTGATCCCAGTTGCTCTAATTGAAAAAACTGGGAACATATGCAAAAGTAGGCCCCACCTGAGACCCTTTTAAGTAGACAGTATTTTTCATACATTGTTAAAAACGCGCACAAGTGGTGACCCGTAACAAATAAATGTGCGTGACTCACAATTTCACAAACCTAGGCACATACCAACTACCGCTTTGCAAATAAATGAATAATGATGGTGCATGGTGGCAGGGCTATGCCTAGATACGGATGACGGACATGACGTAATAATGTAGTCTTGCCAGTGCTTCCGGTTGGTACATAGTTCGAAATTCCCAGTTTTAAGGACATCATTTCCGGGAATAGCATTTGTCGATTAAAATTATTTGTATCATAATCTTATTGAGGCTGAATCTTGAACGACATGTGGCTCTCCCCTCAAGGCCTTGGACCAGGGCTTAATTGGTCCATACCTTAGAACTACATTGCTCACAACACAATTTTACCAATTCCCTGTAACATAGAATCAGATCAACCATTTTTTCGAAACTACATTTTCCCGCCATTCGAATTTTTGCCCGCTCAAAAAACCAATTCCTGAAAGAAGCAAAGGTATACTTTGATCAGGGTTAAATATTGTTCTTCAATATAGTTTTAAATAATTTCTCCAATACTGCTAAATGAACGATCGCAGAAAATCAGTCGACATTTTGGTAATATTCTGTTTATTATCTGAACAATTTTTCGAATTATCAAACTTCGCACAAAAAATGAGCATAGATATAATTTATTTATTGTTAAACTGACACAGTGACCTTTCCTGAAAAATAGTACATAATTTTTTACCCTTTTTATCATATAATTCTAGTTCGAACGATAAAATTCTTTAGCAGATATCTCATTAGGACACTAAATATTTGGCCTGCATTTTTATCGCAAAATTGTAAATAACGTCAGCCAGATTAAAAAAGCAAATTAAAATGCAAATTTACTTTTTATGAAAACGTTTCAGTTATAAATTGAGTGTTTGCAAGTGACCTATTATTCAAGTGGTTTTTACAAAGAATAAAAAAAAAGGTAAACCAAAATTAACTGCTTTATTAGCAAAGAAAACTCAAAGACTGTTTATTTTTCATGTTTGTTTGTTTGTGTCTTCGATTTTCCTTCTTGAGTAACGCAACAGAAAATTTTCTCTTTCACCAGGAGATCGATCATATTTTTAAATTTTTGTTTACAAACTCTTGCTACATCATGCGGATCAGAAGCCGACTGCCCTGTAAAAAGTTCGTTTGTAATTTCATCCCATTTAAGGTTGGTCGTGAACGTAAAAAGCAAATCGGGACGTTCATATTTCCTAACATAACAAAACCGCGTCCTGTGTGCGTTGGTGCATATATCTAGGTCCTCTCGTAAACGAGGAAAGTATAATAACTAATAGGTCCAAGTCCTCTATATTCTCATTGAATGCGTCTTGGAGGTGAATACAATTTTCAACTCGAAGCTTTTTGTTATTAGTTCGTATACAAATGAGTCTCTCTCTGTTTCAATTTTAACGTTGTGGGGGAGGAGTCCTAACTGGGACTCCTCTCCCTCTGTCCTGCGCGTCTCTAGGTGTGGGGAGAAACGAAACATCACCAACAAACGCCATAATAACAAATAGATTTATTCAAGCTCTGAACAAACACTTAAACAATCACAAGTTTAACTATAAGAAGAAACCTAGGAGTGATATCTAAAACATAGATTAACCCTAATACTCAGTTCTAAGTAAACCTAACTACCAGAAATAGATAAGGAGAACAATCACTAATGAACCTCAGGCCGATTCTGAATCTACTATCTTAAATCTTCATCTAATAATTTATTCTCAGAAAATACCTATTAAACGCGCGCTAAGTGTTGTGAAGTAAACTCTCCAGAGTTCAACTTACTTGTCAGCTTCACGACTCCTTCTCCCCTTACATCTACAAAACCTATATATAGAGAGAGAGACTTTATATAGTCGAACTAATTAACATATATCTATCTCGTGTTTTTTTTAAAGGCTGTGAATTCGTATAAATGCTAGCCCAAAAGTTTCCCCAAGAGGATTAGTCAGAATATCTCGCGAATAGCCCGTCACAACGTATGCGTCAACTAAGTATTGATTGAATTAATTGTTTGTAATTATGCAAATCATTGTACTCATTCTCTCAAATGATTAATCGGTAACAATAGTGTTGTAGGGGGGGATTTTTTTTTGTGGGGGGGGAGAGAATTGGTTGGCCTGTGTTGGGTTCGACTTGACAGACCGCAAAGTTATATCCATCTTCCCCATAAACAAACATCAGAGGATACTGTAGAGAATCATATGGTCTATGAGTTTCGGAGATTCTCTGCAATCTATTTTTACGTCTGCCAAGTGCTATATCTCGTTTATCACAATCTTGATTTACCAGTAGTATAGATACTTCATTTGTTGGCGGTTCATTATGGTGACCTCTATGCTCTGCTGAAGGTCGTTGATCAGTATTTATAGCTATTTTATAGTCATTTTCGTTTGAACTTGGTGGGAAAGATTGAAGAGCAGTTTTGAAATCACGAATGTAATTGTTTATTTCAATAAGCATACTTTACAAGCCTTCTACTAATATAGGGTTTAGATTTGGAAAACATTGTAATCTTGCGTCCCTTGGTAGTTCATAATTGCTGATGAAATATATTTGTAAAAATGATTCCCTTGCATTGTCTACTGGAAGAAAGAAACCAATTAAACCCGCAGCTGTATTTTAAACGTGGGCATGTAATTCCTTTCGTGAACTTCTTTTGCCCCAAAAGAAGTCATTTGAAAAGCCGAATTATAATGCCTAATATTATTTAGGAAATGTTAAGATTGATCATGTTCACCATATAACAAAGATTTAAGTACCTCAGGTGGCTGCTGAATCGAGTCAAAAGGTACTTTTCCCGAAAAACAACAAATTCCTTTTAACTCATATTTCCACCTTAAAGCTTTACACAGTAGTTGCAACATACATTCATAGGGCCTATCTCAGATGCAGCAGAATAATTTATTTGGGCATCATTATTGAGCCCACTGTTATATTTTTCTTGCCATGCAATATTACATCCATTAGTTTTTATTTGGTCATTATTCAGTCTTTGTCGCCGGTTTTCTTCACTTTCAATACCCCGCAGAGCACTTGTCGTTTGTCTGGCAGTAACCAGACGCCTTCTTCGATCAAAATTCGTTTCTGACTGACGAATGGCATTTTCACTTTCACGGAGTTGTTCTAAGCGTCTAAGTTGTTCTTTGTCCTTATGATTCATGAGATCGATCTCATTGCTCTGTAACACGGATGTCATGTTGTTCTTAAATTTCAAATTTACGTTGATTTTGATGATGACGTCGATCAATTTCTAATCTTTGCTCTTTATAATCACATAATTCTAGACTTCGAGAGACAACGTGTCGAATACAGTCATGTTCTAAGCGATGCTTTCCAGAATCGTATGATTTTAGGCTTTGCAAGACAGTGTGCTGTATACGATCGTTTTCTAGACGCTGTTCTCTAATAATGAATGACGGGTTCTATCTAACTGTAATCATTCGTTCCTCTCAGAACTACTTTCATTCGACTCAGATATGGATATTCTTGACCTACAATTTGTGTAAGACGGCTTTCTCTATCCTGTTGAGATTAATTTTCACGTTGCAATTTTTTGTGTTATGGCTTTTCTCGTGTTTTTAGAGCGATTTGATATTCTTTTAGGCATAACTAATGAGCGTAAGGACACTTTTTTTTTTATCTAAAGCCTAAATAAAAATATTTATATTTTAGAAACAACTACCTACGTACTTAACTAAATAAAATAACCTATAAGTAATTTATCAATTTCAGAGTAAATAAAAAACTGAACTACCTGAAAGAAAACCTAACGACGTTAAAAATTGATTTCTAATTATTACTTAAAGGTCTCACTGCTAGAAAACAGTGAAAAAGTAATGAAACAACTTGAATTAAGAGGAACGTAATGGTAGAAAAATAAAAGATACCTTGTTGTGACTCGAGAGAGAGAAACTATTATTCTTCGATTTCAATATTCTTTTATTTTTCTTCGGCACGCATGATAAATGAGGCTATTTACAGTTTTGAATCAACTTACTTAACTAAAATTCTGCTGCCAGATTCAAAGTGAAGAAACAAACACGAAACAAATATTAAATAATATCAAACGGGAAATGCAGAACTTATTAGGAGTGGCAGCAACTTCATCAAACAAAAGAAGTTTGATCTAATAGGGTCAACTCATGACGGTCACATGATAAAGACAAGCACATATTCTCCATTGAAAAAATGACATTAAACTTATTGTATTTGTTGTTCTATTAGTGAAATTTAGATAATATTTCAAATTTCCTAATTGTGTAAAAATGTAAAAATGTTATAAAAAAAATCTTCAAAAACAAAATTTACAGAAAACCTAATTTTTTTTATGCATATCCGTTAAAATAAAATGCATTTTGTATACATATATACTTTTAAAGAGAAAGTTTCTGCAAAGAGCAAAAGTTGGCAACAACGAAGCGAATAAACGGATTAGCTAGAAACACAAGATAGCTTTTATCGTGTGACTATGACGTCACACGAGTTTTTGAACTGTTTGGCTATAATCACGTGGTTATCATTATCATGTGACTATGACATCACATGAATTGAGCCCATTGCTGGAAAATATTTTTTTAAGGAAATCGTTGAGACAAGCAGCTTTTGAGATATTAAGAGCGATAGGCAGCTGACGACGGCTAATAAAAAAAAAAATCCCTATTCTAATCGTATAATGTTCACTTATTTCATTAGTTTTAATTTTTTTTCTTTTTTTTTCTTTTCTTTGCGGAACCATAATTTTTTTTAAAAATAAAAGCAGCTTAAGTTACTCGTTATAACGTCAACTGTTTGCCAGTGAAAGTTCCGTCAAAATCGGTTCAGCTGTTTCAGAGATTAGCCACAAAAAAAAAAAGCCACAGACTGACAAAAACTTAAAAAATTGATTTTTTATATAAGTACCAATATATATATACTTTTAAATGAGTTTAGCAAAAAGCTGTTAATTTGAAATTACAAACAGACACTTCAATTTTATTCGTTAGTATAGATATACATTTATTTCATATAGCTACTATTTAAAAGTTTAATATTTTGTCAAAAACACAGTCCGCAGTAATAACAGCCGTTATTATATCAATGTAAATATTAAAATATTCCTTTCAATTTAATTAACCTCTTAACACATTTGCCCGAGTCTGATAGGGGCAAAAGTTACTACCATCATCAAATATGCCCGTGTCTCTCACAGTCGATCTTGTATCTCCCGTTGTTTTATTTCTAATGCCTGTCTGAGATCTGTTCTAGTAAAATTAGACAGATTAGGTTATAATTAAACTCTATATGCTATTTTAGTTGTATTAAACTATATAAACTTTCTATAATTTATTAAACTATAGCTATAAATATTCCTTTTAAAAAAACTGGATAATTTTTTATCAGTTTTTCCGAATAAAACTTGCGCTTTAACAGGTTAAAGAACAAAAACATTGCAACGGATTTTTATAAAATAGAATCTATTAACATACAGATGGACCCAATTTACCGAACCCTTATTTAACGAATTTCACGATTTAACAAATTTTTCTTTTGTCGAGGTTAAAATGAGGGGGGGGGGGGTGACCTGTATTTAACGAATTATAAACCTCAAATTAACGAATTATTTCAACTGCCAAAATTTTTTTTATTAGTTTGGTTTAGAAAAAATTCGATTCCTTTTCAAATGACATTCCTTCATGATTTTAACGATTTTATTTTCATTTGATGACGGACTCTCTGGGCGATCGAAATTGAGGAAATAATTGATTTGTTGGAGCCAATTAAATGCGATTTCTGATGCAGAAAACAATTATGAAACTCCCATCAAAACTGTTACATGTTCTAATGCTTTACATTGTTCGGAAACTGAAAACATACCTGATGCGGTAAAATGTACAGAACGCAATATTTTGTTCTCTGTATAAAATCGAAAAAGAACTCTTTTGAGTCAGTAATCAAAAACATTGTGAAATATCTGTTTTAGTCAGCTAATTATTAGTTATTAACTGCATGTATTAGTTAGTCATATATTAGTTATTAGCTCAGCGGAATAATACGCTAATAGTATTTTTAGCTACTGAATAACATGTGTATAGTTTTCAGCTGCGAATATTTTTTGAGTCGTCGCTTGTTATAGAATTTCCAAAAGGAAGTGTAAAAAATAGGTTTTTTTACCTCGATATTACGAATAACCCCGAATTAACGAATAAAATGTACGGTCTCGATAGATTCGTTAAATCGAATCCGATTATATTTATAAAATTCTCGGAGTATTTTTCATTCTTGAAAAATGTTTATAATAGTATCCTAAAGATGGGGAAGCATATACTCCAGCAATTCTGATAGCGTATTTCATAACTAAATTTTATTTGTTTATAGCTAATATTAAATTGCAAGTCATTATATTTTACCACCCATGCCATATCATACTTTTATCACATTTGAAGAAGTCTAAAGTTAAAAACATTTTATCACATATTTGAACTAGTTTAAGGTTTAAAACAACTTTTTTGCTTTTTATGTGGTGTTGGGAATCACGCCCATGCCTCAGTTTTCTTCTCTTCTTATACCTATTTTTCAGCGCGTTTTTCACGTAGTGGAACAAAAGCGCTATTAGGACGCAAATTTCGTTTTCGTCTTCGTCTTCGTTCCATATTTTGTCGTACCTTTTTCTCAGCCAATAAGCAACCAATTGACCTTGGGTTTTCGGCATTTGGTCGCATTTGTGCCCTAGATGAGCCAAATCATATTTAAGTTTTTTTGTTTAATTAAAAAAAAAATTTAAGTACAGAACACACTACTTTCTGTTAGTAAAAAGTTCATTAGTTGCATTATTGTAAAATACAACATGTGAAAAACGCGCTAAAATTACTTGGCCATGCCAATGATTGATATCTTGTTTTTATATCAATCCAAGAATTTGCCCTTAACTATAGTGTACTGATTTCGACACAAATTTACTGCGGTGTTATCTAAAATGTCACTTGAACATAACTTCGATAAAACTCTACAGTTGTTACAATTTACCCAGCTTCAGCTTAAATCAGGCACGTAGCTACCGCCGTACCAGCCGTATCAATGATTCGGGGCCCCAAGCTACAGGGGCCCCAACATGTGTTTCTACAGTCCCACTAACAGGGTTCCCATATCTAAGAAAGGGCCCCAAAGAATTTTTGACACAGGGCCTTCTCAGAGCTAGCTAAGGCAGTGGCATAAATTACATTTTTTTTTCTGTCTAAAAACAAAACTCAATGGATTTTTTTAAAATCAGGATTTGAAACAATTTTCAATTTTTAGAATAAAAAAGAATGACATTTTTCTTGTGAAAATAAATCTTTACATATATTGTATAAATAAATAAATCATCCGAAAATTAGAGTTTTGGGGAATAAGTATATTTATATTATATAAATGTACATGTAATGTAAACATTTTCAAAATAACATTTACTCTGCGAATATATAGAAGCCAAAATAAACCATTTTAATAATCAATATAAATTTTTCAAGTACATTCGAGGCCTTATTTTTGGAATTCCCTGCATTTTTAGTAAATTGTTTTTCCATCTTTCTTCGCTGAATATAGCAGACAAATTTTTTGAGTATTCATTTTTTCCCAGAATTCATAATATTCTGACCAATTATTCGCCAAATATTCAATTTCCTTCTGTGTGAAACAAACAGTGCATTTTCTTCTTTTGAGCTGACACCATTAAAAAACAAAGATATCACTCGTAAATCCTTAGAAGTCAGAACTATACCAACAACGCCCGTTCTGTACTGTCTCAAAAATTATCTCATAACTGATATGACCTTGAAAACTGTGAGAAAATCCTGAGAAAATCAAAGCTCAGATATATGATTTTAAGGAATGAGATTACTCATGGATAAAATATATAGAATCTATAAGACCACCAAACAGTTTTAAAGGTTCAAACATTTTTTTTCAAATGGAGATGCGGATTGGTAACTATCATTGCAGCCATAGTACATTTCCCAGGAACTGTATGTTCCTTTTTACTGTGGCACCATATGGATATCAGCTCTCTCTCTCTCTCTGCCACAATGTAATTTTGAAGCACAGTTTCCTCCCCAGAGGGATTCACCTAAGCCTTAACGATTCGAAACTATAGTCTAAATTTAATTTTACTGAGAGCATCCAAATCAAACAGGCACTCTAGGGATCTTTAGCATGCTTCATAGTCAAACGAGACTGACGCAATCAATTTCATTCATCATGAAAACCCACCGACTTGGGCCGGGGTTGAACCTACTATCTTGAGCCTACAGAGTTAGCGACAAACCAATTACGCCACACCCAGCCGGCATAAAAGTTAATATTAAACAATAATAAATATTTAATGCAAGATAATACATTAATTATATACATTGATTTATAAAATCAATTCATACAGTATAATAAAGTGTAATAAATATGAATTTGATCACTACAGAATTTATGGTATCCAACTACCCTAAAATCGGGAATTTTATTTTTATTTCAAATTTTATTTTAAAAAACATTGCATTAGCTTTATAAAAATAGCAATTTTTTTATTTTCCATTCACTAGAACCAAAAAAAATGTGTTTTAGTGGGGTTTTTTATGGTTTTATTTTACAGGCCATCTTAATAGATTTATAAAAATATCAAGATTATTATTTTCCGTTCACTAGAACAAAAACTACTAGTGTTTTAGTAAAAGCAGATATCGAACTCTTTATAAAATGTGTTTTATTCGATATGTGTTTGTTTAGAAAATGCTCAAACGAAAGTTTCAATTGCTCAAAAAGTTTTAAAAATAATTAGTTGAAACTTTTTGCGTATGTTCTGCATAATGGTAGAAGTGTTTTAACCTTCAGATTTATCAATTACTGTTTTATTAGAAAATTTACAGTCTCTTATGTGAATATAATTACTGTGTTTTTAAGCAATTTCATATAATTACTGAGATACACTGCTCTAGTTTTTGTAAAAATTAAAATATCTCTTATCCTACATGTCCTTTCAAAAATGAATGGCAAAGTAACGCAACAAAATGGAAAAAGTAAGAATTTGTTCATAAACCTTTTGCAGAGAGTTGATCCCGTTTATGTAATTGTAAATTTTTACCAATTTTTCCCATTTTAGTAATATAACAATTTCTTTTTCTCTTTTTTTATTTCAGCATTTTTTTCCCTAAATTGTACTAAATAAATCTAAAATCCACACAAAAAAATCTGTCTCAGGTAGTCGGATACCTTATGGCAAGGATCTAAATGTAGGTTTGTAACCAAGGTATCATCGTAATTATGACAACTGACTTAAATAGGTTTCCAACGCAGCAAGTCTTTCACTGAGTGATTGTTTACTCATGTCGCATCGTAAAGCAACACGAGGGCATTGGCAACAAACCTCATAATTATAAACAATGGTCAAGTGACAGGGACGACACTTGAGCAACCCCATACCCTCTCTGAACTTCAACAACACCTCAACGGGAGAACTTAGAGTCACGTAGGAAATTTAGCGTATATCAGCCCCTCTAAACGGTGGGTCTTCAGTGGCACTGGGGCTGGAGCTCATGGCATTCTAGCCAAGAGTCCGTGTCCTTTAGCACTAGGTTACTGGGACCATCAAAATTATATTACAGGTTCTACTAAACAATATAATATTCTTAAGAAAAATAAAACATTGTGGATTATATACAGGGTGGCCATAATTAAACTGCAAGTGTTCAAGGGGTGCTGGAGGGAAAACTACATGGAATACTCCAGTGAAATTTGGTATCTATACGTTTCAGAACATGCGCAAGTCAAATATGCAAAGGAAAAAAAATCGCCATTATCACCCGATAGATGGCGCTGTGCCGTGTTTCAATGCTTATCGACGGCATTTATGCAAATTTCAAGCCCATCGAACAGTATGAAAACGAGACCACATTGAATAATGGTCAGTTACCAATCAGGACGATCTTCCCTCATGAAGGCCCTTCAACGAAAAGGCCCTAAACATCAAGTATGGGACGGAGGAACGCTTCGCGTTCCAGTTTCCCAAAGATGGTCAGCTATCATCAATAATGGTCAGTCATGACCCACGTTCACCGGAACTTAAACCTTACAATTTTTATCTGTGGGGACATCCGAAAGATATGGTTTATAGAGAATGATATGTGCTCTGGTGCGGAATTGAATTCTAGCATAACGAGACACATGATGTCTGTTACAACAGAGATTTTAAATGCGACGGTGGACCATGCTGCTTTACGTTTTCAGCATGTGGTAGCATCTGGTGGTTCGCATATTGAACATATCATGTGATAATTTTAATGAATAAATAACGGTTTAATTGTTTTTCAAAGCATCTTCATGGATTGTTTAATTTGTGATCTTAATTTACGTTAATTTTTGATTACATGATACTGTAAAAATTTTATTACTGAAGCTAATTGTATGGAATTTTGATAAACTGTAATTGATGTTTTATATTGCTTATGTGCCTCTTAGAATGTCGTCATTATACTGTCTATCGGTTTTGGAAGTTGTATATGCCCCCGGTTGGTGTTAGAATACGGTACAGCGCCATCTATCGGGTGAAAATGACGATTTTTTTTTCTTTGCATATTTGATTTGCGCATGTTCTGAAACGTGTAGATACCAAATTTCACTGGAATATTCCCTGTGGTTTTCTTTCAACCATCCCTTGAACACTTGCAGTTTAATTATGGCCACCCTGTACATTAAACTATGTTTCCCCTCATGAGTTAAGCATGTAATACCAAAGCTTTCATATGCGTAATATTTCTTAAACTTTATGGAAATATTTATTTTTTGATTAATCTATCGCTTGCTTAAACTTCACAATAGATTATCGTAGACACGTCTCGTAACTTTGAGCCGAGAAGGGCATTTGTGTAGGAAGTAGGTTTGTTGATACAGATATTTGAACAAGTACTCTGCGCTTCTCTTTTTGAGGGTCGCTTTAAATACAAAAGCCAAAAAATAAACTTGATAGAATAAATGTTCATGTGGTTAAATAATGACGCTGATACACATATTTTAGCTAGTATTTTACACTTTAATCATAATCTTCTTTCCAGACCATTTTTAGTTCATAAGTCGGGAGATATTTCACAGGACAAATAACCCATTTGAAACATTTGTGTACATATCTAACACAGATGAGAAATTTACTTTAAAATCTAGTAGGGTCAGTATAATGCAAATAATTATTCAGAAAAACGAGAAATAATTGCACCATTGCTATTCCCAATTTTTATATTAATCTTCGACTAACATTTAAAATAAGGGTGAGCATTAGGTCGATCGTGATCGACTGGTGGACCACTTTGACATTTTGGAGCAACCACCTTTATACTAAAACCTTGACGTGCATACTAAAAAAACATATTTATGGAACACCGACCCCAGCTAGAATAAAGAATCGGCTTTTCACAATCAATGCGACTGTGTTTACTTAAGCAAATGATTCGATGAATGTGAAGAAGACACGTGTACCTTCATTTGAAGTGTATGATGTTGCTTAACACTCTCGCTGTCGCTATAGAGGGGGAAAAAGCTATCACCGCGATGCCAGCCGAAGAAATGAGTTTTTCTCCACACGGCGCCTGAAGTAGAAAGTAAACGTTGATGATCAGCTTTTAACCACAAAGCACCATAATCCCGCTCTACCGCGGATTGGATTCCATGTTGACGTCACGTCCCTCAATGGCGAGAGCATATTACATATGACCGTTACAGATTCATTGTTTACGTATGTTTGCTGTTCTTTGCATTGAATACGCCCACGCTTCACCTTGTTGTTCAAGCATACAACTGACAATTTTGTGTTACTCGTGTAGTAAAGTAGTAATATTTCATGTTTTAAAAGAGGGATACAATGTCGAAAACAACTTTTAAGGTAATAAACATGCATTTCAATATAGAATGGGAGGAACGGCGTCTCTTTACAATGTTGAATGCAAAATATGTTAGCTCTATATGTCATGCAGGCATGACACTTCCAAAAAAATCGGAAACGGTGAATGGCGTTTCTTCAAGCAACACTTTATCCTTGGAAGTTGTGTGTGTGTGTGTGTGTGTGTGTGTGTGTGTGTGTGTGTGTGTGTGTGTGTGTGTTGTGTGTGTGTGTTGTGTGTGTGCGTGCGTGCAATTTGACGCGAATACACGCGTACATCATTTATATTTTCAACTTTTAATTCTTATACGAATGATGTTTTTGGATATGAGTGTAAAGAAAGAATTATAAACAATATTACTTCTAAAGAAGCAAACGCGAGTGAAGATATTAACTGCGTCTTCAAAAAAAATACATACAGAAAAAATTCCAGTTCATAAATTTGTACCGATGACAATTGATGGGGCCTTCATCAAAGACCGCAACAGTCAATGACTTTTGGCTATGTGTATCAGAGGCGGTGAAATTTTTTCATTAATTAAAAGTAGAAATATTTTTAAAGATTGTCAAATTTTGTTAAGTAGCAATGATTAAAAAAAGATTAATAAAATGTAAAAT